>VUQG01034706.1:0-57697 GCA_015106755.1 Etia nguti | reverse complement strand
TGTACGATTGTCTTTGTAGCCAGTGAGTGTCTTGATCCCCTGCCACATGTTTCTGGAGTTGTTTGTGTTAAAGTGTTCCTCGATGCGCTGTTTGTATTTGCACTTGGCTTCTTTTATGCCTTTAAGCAGAGATTGTCGTCCCTCTTTGTAGACTTGTTGGTCTCCTGATTTGAAGGCGCTGTCACATGCTCTTAGTAGAGCCCGCACCTCACTGTTGAGCCATGGCTTCTGGTTCGGGAACACTTTAACAGTCTTTGTTAAAGTGTTTTAACTTAAAAACTTTCTGTGAGCCATTTGAGCTCAGTGGGGAGCAGACGAGCATATGGCTAGAGTGCCACATGGCTAGAGTGCAGTAGCCCAGGTTCGAGTCCAACCTGTACTACATGTCTCATTTACCCATTCACAGCCATGAGTATCTTGCCCATCCAGACTGGTAAACATTTTTATGTTTCTGAATTGCACTGCACTTCTCACAGTTTCATTACTGCTTAGTAATTAGTTTGTAAGACAAGTTGGCATCTTCTGTGCAAACTAATGGTACCCTGTTAGCACCCAAAGCAATCACAAGAAGGTTTTGGTGCAGCCTCTTTGCAACCAGTGTCATGCTAGCAACTGCCAGCAAACTCACAACCAGTTGGGGAATACAGATTATTCGCCAGCGCAGTGGTTGCCAGTTGCTCGCTGCAAGATCAGTAAAACTATCTGACTGAGGCCTTACATAATGGTGGTAATTTTAATGTCCAGTCTGGAAAAAGACAACAAGTTCAGCAGAACAGAATTAAATCACATCCGAAATCCAAATGACAAGCACCTCAACAGCATTCATTTTAATTCCATTTAGCTCATCTTTGCCTGTTTAGGCAGAATTACTATGTTTTACTCCACTCCACTATGACTGAAAGGGGGAAAAGCCTGCCTATTCAGAGTGTCTTTATTCATTCTTTTCTCTCTGTGCTCATATTCTGTCATGTCATGTGTGTGTATATTGTCCTGAAGTGTGACGATATACACACACTTATACATTTTTCTGTAGGTTACCAATTGCGTAAGTGTGTATTTGGCCTGATGCATTACTGACCTTGTACATTAGCAGGTTTGGTGGCATCTGTGAAGTCACATATTTTTTCCCAGTGGTCCCTGATGGCCTCCGGTTTCATGGATTGGTTCTTCTGTCTCACTATATAGCCCTGAGTGCGCTCCCAGCGCACTGCACACACAAAAAGGCGCACACAGATACAGGGGTCATAGCACGGTGCAAACCCCACACATATTGTAGCAGCGGTCTGGGGGACTAATGAATATTGCAAATGCATACAGACATTTCCTCTGGACAAAACACACAGTACTCACATTTACCAATCCAGCCTGCACCAACCTAAAGGGAGTCAAACATGAACAGAAGAGCAAATGTACATGAGATTAAGAAATATTGCCTCTTTATAGAAACAGAATTTGCTATTGTACATTATTGTACAGTATAGTGGCAGTTTTGAAGTGAAACAAACGTGTTTTTGTCTCAGTACCTCAAACAGTCCTCCATTCTCCTGGCATTGTTCATGACAGAGCCAGAGGACCAAAGGAGCAACATATTCAGGCTTCAGAGACGCCACAAGATCTACATAAAACAAAACATCTGGTTTATATCTGTAATAAAGGGAAAAGGAGGTCTTGGTTTTTTTAAAATATGTTGCATTTGGTTCATTTATACATGGAGTACAAGCAAAAAATAACAGAATAAAAAATAAAAGCACCTCTCCTTTTGCTATTGAACCATCATTTAATCTAGCTATTAATACCCTAAAATATTCAGTTTGTTTAAGGTTAACCAACATGGTCTGCAATTACACCCTTGATCATCAGACGTGTACATATTCCCATGATTACAGAGTAAGAAGTGATACTACATACTGTCTGTTTTTGTGCTTAACTTATAATCTTCTGCAAGACAGATGGCAAAAACATGAACTAGCTTCACATGAAGAAACAAACAGAATGCTTGAATTCATTAGACCAGGTCAGTATCAGTGCTAGTACTAGCAATCTGTTAGGGAAATATTTCTTAAACATGCTGGAATTAACTGAGAAAGCATATATGGCACAAGCTTAAACTTTTTTTTTCTTTTTTCTTTTTTTTTTTTTTAAGTCCCTTGTGTGTGCTGAAAATATCTGTACCCTAGTGGTAAAAAGAAGCCCTTCTGCTTCACTGCACTTGCTGCTGCTTAGCAAGATGAGTTTTGTCATTAATTTTTTCAGAAAAGTGTCAGTGAGTAAAAGCAAGCATATGGAACCAAGTCATCTACTAAGGTGAGACCCCTGTGACAGTTGCCACAGTGCAGTGTGCGACAGATGCTACCATAGGCCGGCACGGCAGGGCAACAAAATCCTTCCCTTAATTCACTTAATACTGCTTATTCCAGAACTGCAGTCGCAGAGCATGCTCAGTGTAACTGTGACGTTCAGACTTTGAGAAATACTGAGTCAGGGGTTGGAAAAATATTCCCAGTCCCAGTTATTCTTAAGGGTGATGTTTTTTTGTTTTGTGTTATATTAATACACAAGATGCAACTGTTAATTCTGTGTCTGGGTTGCTTAGTATTAATTGTAGGCATTCAATGCTGTATGCCTTCTTTCTAAAACACGTTCAACACAAAAACTATAAATGATTTATTAGCTTACTTTGAATTTTTCTCTTAATACTGGAAGACAAAACGTACAGTAATGCAAGAAGGACATAGCCGCCTGCTTAAATAAAGGGCTGACACATTAAAACTTTTAAAGCACTCACAGGGTGCATGATTTCATCATGGCCCTTGGAAAAGCAAGAAAACACTGCTCTTGAATATTAGATGACAAATTTGCATGTCAAACGGGAGTGCTGTTGCCTCAAATTTTGTAAATCCACATTACATGGTATTACATTATGCAACTGCTCTCAAAAAATGCTTTGGTTAAAACCCATTTGCCCATTTCAGGCTGTCCAGATAAAAGAAAAAAAGAAAGAAAAAAAAAAGCAGTATCTGTAAGAGTGTGTGGACCCACATCATATAAACCAGCTGCATGCAATATATGTTTTTTACTCTTACCTGGAGGCATGACCGTTTCTGTGAGCCGTGACCCAGCAACAGGAGCAATCGTATTGCAGTGGATGTTGTACTTGCGACCCTCGATTGCCAAAGTGTTAGCCAGCCCAAGCAAGCCCAGCTTGGCAGCGCTGTAGCTGGCCTGGCCAAAGTTGCCATAGATCCCTGCGGCTGAAGCCGTCATGATGATTCTGGCCACAGAAAACCGGAGGCAACGTTAGGGTTACTGCAAAGTGACAGGCATCATGAAGCAGTAATAAGAGACCCAGACGGCCTCTCCACAGACAATCTTACAAAGACTTACATATTTTTCATGCCTGCATACACGCAGGAACGTGCATATGTAAGCATCTAGTCATGCAATCCCATCATATTTACACAGACACTAGCTTTAACAAGGTGAGCATCATAAACAATGCTACATTAGGTGCTGGAGACTTCTGAGGAATACCTTGCTGGTCATCAGATACAATACTCTGTATTATAATATCAATTTCTGTGCTCAAATGTCTCAGTCAGTTTTCTGAGTCTCACCACAGTAATATTTAAAGAGCATCGCATGATAAAATGTTGCACCAGGGACTTGATCCAGAACATAAACACATTATGTAAGTGTATTCCTTCATGTTTTCATATAGGTAGTGAGCATGGGAGTCAGGCTATGACCTTTATCATTTCATTTCTTTCTGCTGTGGTTTTACCTTTAAATGTACCATACATTTTTGTCTGAGGTGACTGCACACTGAGATTGGATTTTAAAATTTCCCATGAGCATTGCAAAATACAGACGGATGACAAATGAAACGAAAAACAAAAACACAAAGGGTAAGGCGGTGGGCCAAGATGTGCTTATAGAACAGGCTTAATAAAGCTTGACATTATTTCTATACATTTGTGAAACTGTACTGACATTGTTCATTCTAGAGATAGTCCCTCCTCTGGTGTTCTGATGATGGTGATGGACAGCTTCTTGTAAGATGTCAGTACATCCTTTTTGCACCATTTAATGACCTCCTCGTGGCCCACCGATGGGGACATTGTGTTATTGGGTTATAAATGGTTTTAAACTAAAGCTAATCACTCAGAACTCTTTGGAAGAGGAATAATTAAAAAAAAAAAAAATAAAATAAAATAAAATAAGGGATGTGAAGCCTGTACTTGTTTTCTGAAATGGGGCATAGCAGAAAAAGGTTTGAGAACCACTGCTCTACTGGGGCAAGTAGATCCAAACTATACGAAAAAGTGGCCACAACAGCCACCGGATAACCTTCATTCAATATCAGCATCATTATTTCCAAAGAATTTTTATTCTACACAGTAATAAGATGCTCTTGAGCTCAGTGCAGTATAAATGTTACTTTAGTGTTTATGAACTGCTATTTGTGTAAAATGGCTTGTGCGCACCTGAAAAGGACATCTATTACCCATGATAACACTTGAGCAACATTCCTCTGCAAACTATAACACAGAATGAACATAAATAAAACAGGCTTTTGTTCAGAGTATGTTTTCCATGTCACGAAAAGCCCATCTATAATTAATAAAAATCTCAATAACAGTTCCGTTCCAGAAAACAGCCACTGCTAATGTTATTAGCTGCACATGCAACAGAGACCTGTTAGTAAAACCCCCATTAATCAAACACTGGAATATGCACTGCATGTCTGTTTAAGCCCACACTGTCGTCATTTATCTTCCATAAGCAATGCGTGGCATCGTTAAAGCAAAAATCAATACAAACTTCATCTGCTAAGTCATCACTGTTTCAAGTTAGTAACAATCATCCACTAGAATGGTTGAGCGACATTGAAAAAAATATTAGTATGTTATAAATCAAATCACAATTTCTTTCACCATAAAAGGTTAATCTTCACTTAGGAGCAAAAATTAAGTTTAATTTGTTTTAAATACTATTTATTTTATTGTCCAAAGCTGAACATGATGAATGTACTGCAAAACAACAGAACTAACACAGGTATATATAACACATATAATAAAGTAAAATCTTCAGGTTTTACAGAAGAACATGAAACAAAAAGTGAAACTTAATTGTTTCGTCGGCTCCAAAAAAATAATGTATATATTAATACACTGTAATATAAAATAACTGTCGCCAAAGCCAGTCTGTACATATCCTCAGTACAAATTCAAGAAAGTCTCAAATGTAAACAAAGGAGAACATAAACACAACTGACATATTCACTCGGTTGTGGTTCACTTTGCTCCAAGGCAGGCAAAGAAATAAATAATTTTAGAAAAGGCAAAAGAAATGTAGGATAGTCTCAGTGAAGTGGGCAGTAAGCTTCATAAGGAACAGATGTGCAACTTGACTACAATTCCAGTGTGGTCAAGTTCGACACAGCTGTTCAACCGTCTCTCTACAAACAATGAGTGGCGGAAAATAAAAAGCTGCACCAAGAGCAAAACACTAAGGTGCCAGCTGGACGTTAGCCACAGCTAATAAACCTGGGACTAATGCTAATGTAACCCTTCTAACCCCCATATTTTTCCGATCTCTAAAATGTTCCTGATATCCCTCTGTGTACGGTGCCTTATGGGCAAAAGAGAACTTTTGTAAAATGGCTTCAGGATGAGAACAAGTTGATTATTTCAATATTCTGGCGATGCTATGGAACATCAAGCTGGTGTTTTGGCAACTAGACAACAATCAGACTAACTGTATAAGTAATCATGGACAAAACCTGGTAATTCCAAAAGGTTTACAGACTCTAACACTGCATGTCTTGATCCAGCAGTTTTTATGGTGTAAAATGAAAGACAAAAAAACAAAAACAAAACCATAAATCACAAAATCATGCTCATAAAAGCATGTAAAAATCATTTAAAAAAACCAAACCCCAACTAAAGCCGAGATATTAATTTGGTTTTGCACCATTTGAGGTCTATCTGTATTAAAGCATAGTGACTAAAGGAGCGTCTGAATACGTCTATAACAATTATTCTCAAGGCCGACAAAAAACTTTGACTATCTTTAGTACTGTTGCTGACGTATGAACACGCATCACATGGTACAGAGATCTTCTTGATAACACTCCAGTAATGTTGTCTGTTGAGGATACTGTAACTTGACAGATCTAAGGAAAGAAAAATATCCTACCCACGTAACAAGAGGATGACACAGTTTTACCTACGTCAATAGCTGTTACAAGCTGAGCTATTTACCTGCCAAACTTTTGGTTTTTCATGTGGTTCCAGGCAGCTCGAGTCACTAAGAAAGAGCCTCTCAAGTGAACTCTTTGAATGAGGTCTGTGATGCAGAGTAAGAGGAAAGACACATGTAAACATTAATGCATAACAATACGCATTTCTGTTATTTAGCATTAGAGCAGTGTGAGTCAAAGCATATGGCAGGTTTTAAACACAATTTAAAACATATTGATCTACATATATCATAGTTGTGAGGCAAAGTAAAGAAGACACATACAGTCTAAGCAATGAGTAAAGTAAATATAAAGATCGAAGATCAAAGTCTAATTACCCCAATCCAAATCGCTCGTTCTGGCAAATGATCGGTCACGAAGTATTCTTGGTAAGGAAAAGCAAAGAAAGGGTTTTAGCTTCTTTTCTTTTTTTTTGTATTTAGCTTTTCCCCCCCCTTTTTAATAAGCCAATATTACACAACAGTACTGGCCCACGCTCAAATTAATTTGGAAACTGCAACCAAATGGCCATTCTAATAGCAGATGATATGAGTAAACATTTTTTTTAGTAATAAATAAATAAAATGTGTGATTTTTGCTGTTAGAGGACTTACCCAGCATTGTTTACAACAACATCTGAAAAAAAAGAAAAAAAAACAATTTTAAGATATTAAAGTCAGTGAATGACTGTAACGACATGGTCGACAATCATTTTATGATAATTTTGTAAATCAATAGTGACAGGTGTCAGCACTAGTGGCCACAGGATTTCCATAGAAGGTTTATACACACCTATTCTTCCAAATGCATCCAATGCTGTCTGGATCAGCTTCTCTCCATCTTCTACAGAATCTGCATGGGCATAAGGAAACAGTCATTTTTTCAGAGTTTTACATTCTTTTCTTTATTTTTGAGAAATTGGTCTTAAAAGATTGTTTCTTGTTAGCTTTAGTTCAGGGTGTACTTCAAAGTGAGATTAATTGAGTTTAAAATCTGAGTTTTCCGTGTCACAAAAGTGATTATTTCCCCCCGGTTCAATCACAGTGGTAACTTATGTTGAATATATGAATATATAATCTAGTTGGGAGTTTTAGGTTAAAATTGGCTGGAATCAGAACCTTTTCACCAAGTGTAACACAGATTCTCTGCTGGGTTAATATATTTTATATGTACAAGTTGTTAAGCAGTCTACCTTACTAATGTCACGAATGAAGCTCAGCTGTAAAGTTACAGCAATGTAAACCGTCAGATTTATCAGATTTAAGATTAAGATTTAAGATGAGCTTTATTGTAAGCACAAGCATACAACTGGAATGTGCATACATTCATTTGGTGTACAAATGAACATATGGTGGTGGTTTGACCTCCTGCTAAGTCTCTTTTATGCTGCTGGAAATGCAGAGTCACGAAACACACCAAGATTCAATCAATAAGATTTATTTCCCTTTCATCTATTACAAAGCCATTTCCACATCTCCTCTATTAGGCTGGGGGACAGTAACATTTAAAGTTTAAATCTATCTAGTGTGAAGTTTCGGAGCTCTCACATGCAGCCATCACCTTAGATATAAACAGCAGCATTAACATAATTAACTCGAGTTAAACTGTTTATTTTACCGCTCTGTGCACCAAATCCAAAGATTAATGATTTTCTCCAGAATTAATTTCCTGTCTTATTTGCAACAGTGTTGCATTTTACTGTTTTATTTTTATGTTCGTTATAGATGTTATGCCATTTTATCATTATCATCATCTGATAATGATCGGAGCAGGCAGCAATTTGTGCAAAAGAAGAGTCACATGACACATGAAATGCCACTTTTTATATTAGCACTCACGGACACTGAAGCAGAAATCAGGGCTTAACAAAGAAAGTTAATAACCACTGTTGCTCCCGTTGTACCCGTTATCTATAACTTGGGTTTTGTCAAGCCAGCTAACGCAAAAAAAGCCTGACTATGTTGAACTTCCTATATAGTTGGCTCATAGTTATATATACAGAAGCAATGAGCAGATTTGGGAGGCATATAAGAAACTTTTATGGTGTATTAGATAAAGCTTATGGCCTCACTCTTCTTTCAAGTTTAAGTATTGATGTGATGTGTGACAAAAAAAAAATCAACATTCAAAATTGCCAATAAAACAAAGTGATTGTTTTGTTTTCAAAAACTATTTTTCTCCTATAGGTGAGACACATCTTCAATACTCACCAAGAGTTTCATCACTGAGCAAGTCTAACTGATAGAAATCAATACTATTTTTGGAGAGGAGAGGAGAGGAGAGGAGAGGACTCACCATAGTTCGCCACTGCCTTGCCTCCCTTCGCTCTTATCTCTTCCACCACCTTATCAGCAGCTGCAGAACTCTTTCCGCCTCCTTTAGTGTCTGCCCCAAGGTCATTCACTTTATTGCAACAAGGAGAAAAAGATTAGCAATAATGGGGTGAGTTTTGCAATTCTCCATGAGTGATTAGGTTAATAAAAAAAGCATAGGCAAGCTGATTCCTTGACAGAGTTAAGATCGAATTCAGTCACGGGAGGAGGAATATACTGAAATGAGAAAATATTTATGCCAACAACTGCAACTGCGTAATTTTAAGAATAAAATGACCAACGGTCATTGCAATGCAGGCTTCTTACTGACAATTTCAATATAATTTATCTCAGTCCAACTTTTCAGGAGTTCTGTTGTGCCCCACATTTTTTGGAACCAACTATCATGTTTTTCCACTAAGTAATATGGAAGTCAGTGGCAGTCACTGAATCAGTGAATCCCAAATCAACTCAATGTCAACCTGGAACGCCACTAAACCAGCAGGTATTTTCACCAGTATGTCATGCAGCTGCAGCAATCTGCACGTTTTTGCTCATTTCAGGTAAAAATCAGCTGGTGCTTTAGTGTAGGCAGCAGCAAGTGATATGAACATATAGTGGTAAAAACCTTATGTTCAAATTATGAACAGGATATATGAAAATAGCTGGATCCACGTGGAGCTATGAATATGTATACCAATATGACACTCACCATTAATTTTTTTTTTAATTCAAAAATAAAAAATACAGCACTGAGAGAGCACAGCTTCCCCCAAAGGGCAAGGTCTATACAAATTTGATGTTTTATGATGTTTATTACAAAATGCTGATGTCAGCCTGTTATGGCATCATATTGAAAAAATAAAAAGTGTGTTGTACAGCTCTGCCCTTTCATATGATATATTACTCAATATGGTTTCTTTACAAAAATTTTAATGGTCAACTTTGACCTTGGGAAGTAACAATAAGGGTCAAGGTCAACTGCTTAGCCAACCAAGGTACTCATGTCCCCCAAGGCCTAGTAAACGCTCTGAAGTTTGAGGACGATCCATAAAAAATTGTGGGTAATAAAAAGTTTGTACTGATTTTCACATTTGGTGGGACCTTGACTCGATTTTCGCCAAATTTGAATCAGCTCGAGCTGTTATTGGTGTCTACTGTCACAGGTTAAGTCTACAGCACATGTTACCATGGCAGCTTAACTTGGTACATTGCCATTCCCTACCTGGAAACTCTATGTCCCTATTCCACATTTGATAAATCTATCAGGAAACTTGTTTTAACTTTTGAATCAGCTTTCTCTCTGGATGCTCATATTACATCTCTGGTCCGCTGTTGCTTTTATGTTGAGTTCCATTGTGTCACGCTCTGAATTCGAAATTGTTATTCATGCCTTGATTTCATCACATCTGAATTATTGTAATTAAGTGTTCACTTTTCTTATCCAAACCTTCCTGGAACGTCTGCAGGTTGTTCAGAACCTGACTAAATCTTCCAAGTACTTACATATCACACCATTGCTAATTAACTTCCACATGCTCCACATTAACTTCAGAGTCCAATTTTTAAGAGTCTGGTTTTGACTTTTGGAGCTCTGCATGGACAAACACCAGCACACATCGGTGAACTTTTACATCTGTACGTCCCCAGGAGGTCCCTGAGGTCTTAGAATAGGGTCTGCTGGCTACGCAGGATTTAAGGCTGAGAACTAGAGGAAGACAGCGCTTTTACAACAGTGGCTCTCCCTCTGACCCTGGGAAATGTGGACTTGGTGATGTCTTTGAAAGAGCAGCTAAAATTACATCTTTTTAAAATTGCTTTTAAGCAACTTTTTCATTTTAATGTTTCGGCATTTTTCTTGTGTAGCTGTTTGTAATATTTATCTTGAAAGGTGCTATATAAATAAATAAGATTTGACTTTGCTTACTTGACCTGGATAAGCCAAATTCTGCTTTGTTGGACATGTCCCAGGACATCTTAACAATACTATGATAGAAACATAGTATTATGTTTAAGTGCAAAATGAATATCTTTTATTTACCTATTACTGAGGCACCTCTCTGAGCAAAAGCCAGTGCATATTCTCTGCCAAGACCTGTGCAAAGAAAGACACATGAGTAAAAGGTATAAGCTTACTTCCAAAGAATAAAAAAAAAACAACCCATCAGCACCTATAGCACCGCTGTGTTGTTGCTGATGCCCTTTCACACACTTTCCCTGGAGCTACAAGCCATTGCGAAATTTGTACTTTGCTCTCCGTGTCAATTAAATAAAAAGACCGACAGACGTCTGTTTTTGCTCTAATTAAAATAGCGCATATTGTATAACAATAACAAAGACTTGCTTTACTGACTTTGCTTAGGTATACTATATTGCAGCTATTGCCCAGTGTTAGCAGTCAGCAAGACGCCGTGATTAGAGCAGCTGTGCAGCTAATAAACGTCCAGGAAGAGAAAAGATTAATGCAATTAGCGTCCTAATAACTGGGCTGGCTCACTAAGAAACTAACTCCACAACTACCAGATTAGCATTTGGTGCTAACAATACAAAGGCTATTTTAGCGTCAACACAGTCGACAGCTCAGCTAACGGCGATTTTTACCTCCTCCGGCCCCAGTGACAAGCACGACTCTTCCCTCGAAAGACAGAGACATTGTTTTGAGATTTTACTGTCTGGTTTGAGAGGGTCACAGAGGCTACAAAAGCTGCAGCACTGGCTTTCTGAGACAGCAGGATGAACTCTGACAAGTTCCACTTCCGCGATATAGGGAGGACGTAACGAGCAGTGACCAATCAGAATCCGGGGTTTCATTACAACGTTTTTATCAGTTTTTACACGTGTAATCTGTGTACTTTGACCTCAAATTTTGATATTAAAATTATTCAGGCTGTTTTATGACATTGTCCAATTCACACAATCTGTAGCATCTGAATTTTACAACAAGAAAGATAATCAGTTAAAAAAAAATGATAATGGTGATGAAATCTCAAAGACTGCTTGTATTGGCAGCAGTGCGGGTGTTCTTATGTTTCACAACAATTTTTAAAACACCATTTTTCTTCATATCTCCAGCTGTAAACTGCAAAATAGTTCGTTTTCAGCACGAATGACGTTCTTTCTCCCATTATTCACTTAGTTTCAAAACATCTTGAGGGCAGGAAAGCTTATGCTCATTTCCCTTTTATTGTTTTTAACCATCCCTTTAGTGTCTGTTAGTTTCCAAACAGTTAGGAGTTAATCTTCAATTATCAATTGGTATCTCTCTAACACATTTCTAACAAATAGGACTCACCAGGTTAAGTTCAACAATACTCTGTCTGAGCCAGTACAACAGAACAAGTATATAGGCTACTTAAACAATCTCAGAGAATGCTGTGTGAGCCATCTGAGTACAATCTCTACTCTTTGTATGAGTTGCTACCATCAAGCAGATGGTTTAGGGATCAGGGAGAAATTAACCACTTTAAGAACTCCTTTGCTCCTCTGTGAATCAGAATATTAAACAGTAGCCTAAAATAAGTTGAAGCTTCACAGGTTGCATTGTGAGCCAGTTCAAAGCTAGTCGGAGAGATGCGGATTATTTTGTTGTTTTGTTTTTAAATCACTGTCTGTATCTGCTGGTGTTGCAGACCCATATCTAAATAATCAACCAAATAAAGTTGGCATTTATTTTTATATCCCTTACAATACTATTTCTTCTATATCCTAGTAGAGATAATAAGCAGTCCTGCATATATAATCCCGATTAAGTAAAAATGTGTTTGTATATGGCATATCAGTTTGTAAAGGTTGATTAGGACAATGGTAATTGTGGAAGAGAGGGTGTAGGGTCTGTTTTTGTTTTTTGGGATTTTTTGTCAGGAGTGATTTGCAACAGAAAAGGATCAGCAAGAGTGAAAGCGAAATTTTCCACAGGGCTTAACTGTTTTTGTATGACTGCATCTGCTATTTTCATCATTATTTTATCAGTTATTCAGTATAATGCTTTCTTTGTAAAGATGCAGGCTGAAGGTGGAAAATCTGATCACATAAATCTGATTTTAAAGGGTGTAGATGCTGCAAGATTTGTGGAATATTAACTTTGAAAGTGGGCTTCTCTCTTTAGATTCATGCTCATAGACATTACAGTTCTCTTTACGTTACTTTAGTATGGATAAATCTGTGTTTGGCTTAGGGTTTGAGTTTATAGCATATACTGAAATAACTGTTTAATTTTCCCCAACCTCTGACTGCAGCTGTTATCCATTGGGTTGATCGCAGCTTGAATGATGCCATTGATTATTGCCAGATCATTTTTCCACTTTCAGAGAGAATATGTGCGGGTTTGTTTGCTCCAGTACGATCACCTGTGCAGGCCACCGCTGAACTAACAGTAGCTGGACTTGCAGTAGTTAGACTGTAGGGATAGCCCACCTGTGGTGGGGATGTAATGATGTTATTTTAACACAACAAACAGAACCGTTCCGAATCACGAAGAAATGTTAACAAATTCGCGGGACAAATGACGAGAACACCAAACAAAGTGACTGAATCAGCAGCATCCGTTTGATGTAACAGAGAGAGAGGGGGAGAGAGAGAGCGTGAGGAGGAGAGCGAAAGAGCGCGTGAGGACAGAGAGAGAGAGAGCGCGCACGAGCATCCTGTGCTCAGACTCTCCAAGGAGGCTGCGATGTAGACAGGATGAAACTGGCGGGGTGTTTTTCCGAGGACCGTGCCTCTCGCTTGTCGTTACCTGTCATGGTATATCATTACCATCTATTAATTATGTGGGGAACAGGAGGAGCTTATTACCATTTTGTCGATGCCTGAGGATTATGGACCGTTACAATAACGAACAACGGTGTAACGGTTCGGACAGCTGCCTCTTTCTTTTTCTTCTTCTTCTTCTTCTTCTTTCCCTTCTTTGCTTAAACATTTTTTAAAGCGCTGGTGTCGGTCATTTTCTCACAAAATGTTGAATTTAGCGCTCTGTCGACGTGAAGGATGCCCGTGGCACGTCATTTTTTGTTGCCGTTGGACATAAACCTGTGGACGGGCGCTTCCCAGGCAGTATGATACAATATTTTGACATAACCGTTATTTTTGTGTGTTACGCTCTATTGCGCATGCCTAGTGTTAGCTATAGAATGCTGCCCGACGCCACTTCTCTCCGTCCTGGCCGTGATTTAGGAGAGAAAAAGTGACGGCAGCTGGGGGACTACATAGCAAAAAAGAGAGAGAAAATGCGTTGGCAAAGTGGCAGCGTGGCGAGCAAAGGATTTGACTTGAGATCCTTCATGAAATAGATTGTGCCATAAACTGAAGAATGTCAGGGACACCAAATGCAGAAGCTGAAGGAGTAGTCTCCAAAGTAAAAGTGAAAAAGGAGATCAAGACAATCGTGGAGAATTTGGAAACCATCCTGGGAGATCTCAAGGATGTAGCTAAAGAGCTCAAAGAGGTAAATTAGAAGAAGTGTTCTGCCATGTGTCGTGTTATTTCCACAGGCTTGCTGGGAGGGTGCTTTTTCTGAGCATCCTTGACTGAGAGGAGATGGAGGGCTGACATCAACCTCACCAGTGGGGCCTGGAAAAGACTACACACTCCACACACACACGCCGTGCTCCTGCCCTTCCCACTAATGTATGTGATCATTATCCCCAACATGAGAGACATTTGGCACTGGAAGGACATGGGGTGTGAAATGGCAGGACAGCTTCTTCACCCTGACTCATAAGCTCTGATGAAAGTGTGAAAAAAAATGTGATCACAATTAATATTTAATGAACAAGTTGGTGCAAGCAGGAAGGTGATTTTGCATTGCATTTCATCATCTTAATGCTGACTGTTGTGTTGGTCCAAATGATTTCCTGCCAAATACTAGAAAGTGTTTTTTTTCCTTTTCACCTGTCACCTCCGTGGACTCCTTGTGGTGTCTTGCTTATCTTCATCTTTCTTTGTCTCTTGGCATGTGCATTTGTTGCTGTCCTCCTCCTCTCCAGTCCTAAAAGATCAAAACTATTAGAACTGTCTGATTGGACGTCTCAAATGTCAGTGATGGAGAGACTATGGATGTTTCTGTAGAAATCAGAATGATATTTCAGGTTTATATTCACAGTCACAGAACCAGTAATATATAGCTGCCTCTGTGACATATTTTCCCTTCATTCACATTAGAGTGGTTTCTCTGAATCAGTCTCACCCCCTCACTTGAAATAACCTGCAGTCTTACCTGCTTTTATGCTTGCATTCCTCTGTCGACCGCACACCAGGCATCCAGTCTGCTCTGCCAAACCTCTAACCTTAACATGACAAGCTGTCATTCTAATACAACTCTATTGCGTACAGCCTGTGGTACATTATGGATGGGTAGTCGACACAGCATCTGTCTCCTTCTGCCGCTCTGTTCCCCTCACTCTCATTCTTTCCTGCAACTTTGACTGAATTACACTCCTTTTGTGTTTTTCAGCAGTTTACAATATCTCACAGCAGGCACCAGAGATAAATGAGAAGAAGAAGCCATTGTAATCTGTCTATTGTGATCTTTTTATGTGATGTGCCCTTCCTTTTTTCTTCCTTTCTTCCTTTTTTTTTCTTTTGCTTCTGGGAGATTGTATAGAGGATCAGTTATTCTGACACCGCACACACTAAACACATACCTCCGGGGGGTGTTACTATCAAAGCCAGTGTTTGGGGTGTAATCCATTTGAAATGCAGTTATCTGTTATAACTCACAGACGGGGCTGGAGCCGAGCCTGGCTCCAAGGAGGGACCCTGCCCAGATGCTTGGCACTGCCGCCGAAGCTGCCTGGCCTACAGCAGGGGCTGCACACTGGGATACTGGTATTACCTCTTGTGTGTGTCCCAACAAATTATCCATTTAAAGACAGCATGGAGAGTTTAGCACTCTGCCCTAGCCTTCTCATCTTTATTTTTATCGCTCCCTCTCAGTCACTTGCTCTCTCCTTAGTTGCTGTTTGTACATGCATTTAAAACCACATGATAGCAAATGTGCTTGAGAGCAGGCTAACATACTGGGTACTCTAAGATGAGAGCCCCTAATCCAGAAGATAAACATACAGGAGCTCTTTGTCTCAAATGTTGTAATTTTACTTTCTGGAGAAATTTTCTCCTTGGTTTCTTTAACAGCTAGGATACTGTGAACCTATGCATGCTCAGTTCAACTAATGTTAGACTTTTTTTAGACCCTATGAGAGCTGCCGAGTTAAACATTAGCAAAATGTCCAACACCACTTCAGTTCTGGGCTTCAAAGGAAGCGCCACTCTCCAACAAGGGAAGAGAAGCAGGAAGGAAATGTACTCTAAAGGGAAGGTTTTTGGAAAGGTTTCTGAAAATGCCTCAATAACGTGGGCATTATATTACTAAGTACCAGTTATTAGTTCCCAGAAGAGTTTACTATGATTATTAAATTTTGTCTGCTGTGTTAAAGACTTCTTGGGCAATGTTTTTGATGTATTATAAACCCTTCCAGCATCTAGATATTGCCTGAGTATTGTAGGTGTAAATGAATAGTAGAGTATCTGTGTCCATGGAAGTCCTGAAAGTGCAAGTACTTACATTTCTACAGATAAAATGTGGTCTATCATATTTTAGTTGTCTAGTCAGCCCTTGGTTGGTTTTAGGTGGGTGCATATTGATTGGTCAATAGCTGGAATTTAGAGGTGTCACAATTAGGGTTAATATAGCTTTTATTTTTCTTAATTTAAATTTATTTAGACTTTTTAATGTTTTTATTTAGTGAGTTTACTTATTTCAATTTATTGCCAATTGTTTAAAAATGTTCAGTTTAATTTTGAATAATTAAAAAGGTTAATTTTATTTTCCATTGTAGTTAAAATTTGTCAGGGGTGAAACAGAAGTTCAGAACAGAAAGAATTTCCTCTACAGTCTACATCTTTGTTCTTTTTTTTATTATTTCAGTTCAGTTAACCGGACTTTTTTCATAGTAAGCTCTAGTTAACTATAATAGCCTTGGTTTTGATGGCAAATGGTTAATGGCCTGGTACTTACATAGTGCCTTTCTACTTAATTTGAGCAGTCAAAGCGCTTTCTACTACAAGTCTCATTCATCCAATTACACAACACACACATCCAGGCAGTGCTTTTATCTATTTGTAAGCACTTATCTAATATTCACTTAAACTCACACTCTGAAAGATGCATCTGGAGTAACTTGGGGTTCAACACATGGACAGGAGTATCTGGGGATGGGTCCATTGACTTCCAATTGGTAGACAACCCGCTCTACCACCTGAAGCACGGATAAACATAATCACATACTGAGAATAACATTGATATTTAAAATTGAAATATTAATACTGCGTTAATAATGAATATATGATAATATTACATATATTGTTCTACTGATTTGTTTATTAAAGAAAAATCACCACCAAAGTGTTAGCAAATTAGTTGTAGCCATTGTTTCATAAGTATTTTTAAATAATAAGGTTAAAACTGAATTCTATTCATCAAGTCCAGAAACAAACAAAAAAAGAAAAAGAAAAATGCATATGTAGATTAATCATTCTTAGATGTGTAGTCCATCCCAAAGGTCCCAATTCTGAGCCTGGAAAAAAAAAAGGGGGAAATTGCAGCTAAATTTGACCCATAGCAGTGCAGTTCATTTCCTAGTTTATTTATGGGGGATGGCCATGATTATCAATTTGTTAATGATAATGTTATTGCTAGTTTGTTTTAATTTATCAAAAAACACCGGAGTATGCAACTCTTATGGGTCTTAAAATAATATTTTATCTTGTTTTTACTGCACTGCACTAACTCACTGTTTTTCACGAAGGAGGTGTAAAGTACTTAGAAGTTGTTTCTAACCAACATTTTAAAAAACAAAAATAGAAGAATACGCTGCCAACTACCAAGCATATGGGGCATTGTGAGATTACGTGTCATCGTACAAACAGGAAACAAGCCAAGGTGGAAGTGCATTCAACCTGCATTCTTTCTAATGACCAACCCTTAGATCCACCATTTGTTCATCGCATCCAGTTTCAAAGCACCAAGATGGCAACAGTGAAAACGCATAGCAAGGGACTTCACTAAGCTGGCTAGATCCATCATTTGTTAGACATGAGAGCAGCTGAGAGCAGTATGGCTTGGCGTATGGTGCAATCCTCCAAGAATGGTCAAACACTTCCCAGTGAATAGTGATGAAGTATTCATCTCTGTTTTTTAATAGATATCCGGTTACTATTGTTATCAACATTTGATGTATTTTTTATAACAACAACAATCATGATGTGACAATCTAACAGGACGGTGTTAGAGGAAATTCAGCTATAGCATTTTGTATGTGCACTTGAATATATGCAGGTCTGTACAGTAGTATGTACACCTTAAAAGAAATTAAAGGAACATTTTAAAAACACATAAGATCTCAATGGGGGGAAAAAATCATGCTGGATATCTCTACTGATATGGACTGGGTTTTGGAATTGGATTTATTAGGAACGAAAAGATATCACATTGTTTGATGGAAATTAAAATTATCAACCTACAGAGGGCTGAATTCAAAGACATTCCATAAAATCACAGTGAAAAAATTATGCGGCCAAAATGCAGCAACTCAAAATGGTACTCAGTGCTTTGTATGGGCCCTGTGTACTTATATGCATGCCCAACAACATCAGGACCTGCTCCTAATGAGACGAGTGATGGTTTCCTGGAGGATCTCCTCCCGGATCTGTGAGGAGATCTGAGCTCCTGGACAGTCTGGGATTCAATTTGGCTGTATTGGATTTAGGTCAAGCGGGCGTGTGTGCCAATTTAAAGCAATGGGTCCAAGGATTTCATTCCATTTCCTAATGGCAGTCAGGGTGCTGTTGCTCAGCTTGTCTGTGCATCCCTCCGTGGATATGCCTCCCTAGACCATCATTGACCCATCATCAAACTGGTCATGCTGAACAATCACATGTGTCTCCAAAATCACATGTGTCACATGTGCTAAGGGTGAACCTGCTCTCATCTGTAAACAGCAAAGGGTGCCAGTGGTGGACCTGCTAATTCTGTGATTCTATGGCAAATGCCAAATCAGGTTCCACAGTGCCAGGCAGTGAGCACAGGAGCCACTAGAGGATGTTGGGCTCTCAGGCCACCCTCATTAAGTCTATTTCGGATTGTTTGGTCAGAGACATTCCCATCGGTGGTGTGCTGGAGCTCATTTATAGGGCTCTGGTAGTGTTCATCCTGTTCCTCTTTACACAAAGGAGTGTCCTGCTGATGGGTTAAGGATCTTCTAAAGCTCTGTCCAGCTCTTCTAGAGTAACTACCTGTCTCCTGGAATCTCCTCCATGCTCTGAAGATTGTGCTCAGAGGTGTTGGACTGTGCAACCTTTGTAGGGTCCAGGTATCATCTCATACTACCAGTAGTGACATTGACCCTAACCAAATGCAAAACTAGTGAAAAACAATCAGAAAAGATGAGGAGGAAAAAAAAAGGTCAGTAGCCTTCATCTATAAAACCATTCTTATTTTGGGTCTCACTGTTGCACCTTTAGTGCACCTGTTGTTAATTTCATTTATGCCAAAGCAGCTGAAAATTATTAACAACCCTCTCTGCTACTTAAATGACCAGATCAATATCTCAGAAGTTTAACTGGCTTAATTCTATACTCTGATTAAAGTTTTCCTGTATTTATTTATTTGTTTATTTATTTTTTGCAGTGTATATTGCTTGTTATCTTCCCAAACAGTTCTTAAGTACTTTCATTATGTAGGATGTGGATGCAAATTTCCGGTGGGAAGACATAGATGTATTTTTATATCTGCTGTTTCATATCTACTGTATCTACTATATTCATATCCTTTCTGTATAAAGTTAGTACAGCATTTTACATATTTTCTTTTTCATTACAGATTTCTTAAATGTCTCCTTATGGTCTGCTGTCACGTGTTACATTTCAAGGAAACAAAGCCTCCGGTTATGTCTTTTTCCTGCTGATTTTGATTAATAAGAGACAAACAGTCTAGTGATTTTTTCACTCCTCTGCACTGTTCTTTTTTCATTCCTTTGTCTTTGTCATCTTTCCTCTTTTCTTCTTTCTCAACATTGGTTTCATATTACAAATGATGGTTCTTCCGTCTTGCATTACAGGATATGTTTGGTACTGCTACTTCTCTTGAATTCTGCTGGTGCATGAGATTGATGTAATCTATCACTTAGGTCAGAATCTGGCAGGCTCGTGGCTTTTCTCATAAATCCTATTGATATTTATTTTCTCTCACTGTGGTTGTCATTGGGATGTGTTAATCAATCTTCAGTCTTATAAATTTGGAAGTGTTTCCTCTTTAAAATTTAATTAAGTACTTACAAAGATATTATCTTTTCTTCTACTTCATCTTCTTACCCTGTATCCTAATGCTTTTTTTCCCAGTTAGTAACTTTTTTAGTTAATATTTTCTCTAGGGCTTCACAATCCATTTACATTTAAATAAAATTATGATGGCTTCTGCAGTTATGGAAATAAGATAATTGATAGAAAAACAAATAATTTTAAAGTGGGCTATCCACTAAAGCATTACAGTTTTGCTCTTTACTAAAAAAAATCCTAACAAACTCTCCCATATGCTGTGGCTGGTTTAGTTCATCTCAGTTCAACCAGGATGACAGAAAGAGAACCTTTTGTTAACAAGAGTTTGGCTGTTATTAGGAACTTTGGTTCTAGAAAACAATGTTTCAAAATTAGGTTAATTTAATTAATAACCAGCTCATTACTGACCAAAATATTCATCATTACAATTTATACCATAACCAGTGGCTCCATGGTGAAGTGGTTTACAAACATTCTCCTAACAAATCATAAGCTCCTCTGGTGAATCTCAGGAGGAGACACAAATCCCTTTGGGCTTGCATCAGGAAGGGCATCCAGCATAAAAATTCTGCCAAGTCAAACATGTGGAGCTACCTGCTGTGGAGATCCCTTGTGAATAAGGACGCAGCTTTTACAGTTTATACCATAATCTAAATGCCCTAATTTCATACTCTTGTGACACACTTATTATTCCTTCAGCTGTCATAGTGACGCTTCCTATTCTCACCAACAGGTTGTTCATGAGATTGACACCCTAACTTGTGACCTGCAACTGGAGGAAGACGGACTAACAGACAGCTCAAAGACAGACACACTGAACTCCAGCTCGAGCTCCACCACCACCACTACCACTGCTTCCAGCCTGGAGAAGATGAAGCTCTTTCCCGAAGACTGCATATTTAAAACACCTGCTTCCCTAATGCCGGTCCCCATCAACCCTCCTGGAGTCCTGACTGTACTCAAGAAGCCACACCCACCTCTACCACCACCAAGACATACCCCGCTGAGAGCCGAGGACCACAACGTTAAAAATCTGCCTCATCCAACTTTAGTGTTATCAGGGAATCTATCCAAGGCTAACGGGTCTCTATTAAGGAATGGTGGGGTTTTCCCATTGAAATCAAACAGGGATTTATTTTCCACCACACCATGCTTCATTTCTAATGACAGTGGAATCCCTGAGTCGGGTCTTGTTCCTACATTGCCCAGACCCATGCCTCTTCTACGGCATGAAAAAAACAAATGCCCCAAGGCCCCTGGCAGGGAGCCACGTGAGAGAGAACGTGTACGTTTCAGCGAGAAGGTTCAGTTTCATGGCTACTGCCCAGACTGCGACCTCCAGTACGATGTAGATGACACAGAACTACACTTGCAGGCTGAGCTGAATGACTTGAGGCTCAGCCCAGTACATTGCTGCTCCTCTTCCCCTCCTCCTCCTCATTCTCTTTCCCATGAATTCATGTTGGAAAATGGCGGGCTACCAGTCAGCCACAGTTTCCCACCAACGGGAAACACTGCTCCACATTGTGTGCCTCCCCACACAACTTCTCTCAAGCCCCAGAAAACAATCCTTCGCAAATCAACCACTACCACGGTTTGACACCAACCCCCCTTGTTGTGTCTAGTTTAAACATTTTTGAATCATTCATAGTGTTTTCTACTTTATGAGTGCTTTCTACTCCGGTTGAACTTTGGATTATCCAGAGAGAAGAAAGGATTGGAAATAAGAAACAAAAGTGCGGATACAGTGAGTGGAACAGAAAAAGGCATCGCCATGGGCATCGAGACGTACACCAAGAGATCAGGAAGAAGCGGTGAGTGTTCCTGAGTGTGCCTATACGAGTTGTTCATCAGGAAGGTTTGTTTGCTCCAGTACATCCCCATGAGTCTGTCTGTGTTTTTGTTTCTGTTTTTTTAGTGTATCTTCATATGTACAGTGCAGAGGTGTTCCCAGGATATTTTTAAACAGCATAGCACAGGAAGAACCAAGAACAAGACAGGGAATTAAAATTGGTATAGAAAACATACAATTTTCAGGTTCATGGGTACCCCTGTGCCCTCATACAGATGCCATTGCTTCGAAAACTGCCACTACAACTTACCAAGCCTCAATATGCACAATATAAGCATGTATAATATACATGATATTATTAGATCATAACTGTTGATTCATTAATTTGTATCTTTTTAATGTTGCAGTTGGAAATGATTTAATTACTTATATGCTGCTGGGTAGCTTAAATATAAAAAACTGCATTATATTTTAAAGTAAGCAAAATAATAGGTCATTACAATTTTTTACAATTCAAAACAGTTGTTGTGGAGCACATATTTGAATTTAAAATATAGTGAAACAGAAATAGAAAGCAGTATAAGAAAATGTCATGTGCATATGCCATACCAAGTCTGTATATTATATTTAAGAAATACTTAAGTAAAGTACATTAAAACACTTTAAAGTAACTGATTAAATATAACAAGTTATATCCCAGTACTATTCCTGCTAATGCTATAATCTAAGGAAATAGGGCACTGTATCAGCAGGGCCTATTTCATGTTTCAAGCATGGGGCGAGTGCCACCCCATGTTTCCCCTCTGGACACACCACTGCATCTGTTTGTTGGTCCTTGAACTGTTGATTCTGATAGGCTGTATTTTTTTACCTGATTTTTTTTCTTCAGGAGATTGTTGGTACTGAGTCTATTACTTGGGATGTTCTTCATTAGCAATAATATGATTAATTCACATCTTTCTAAATGAAACACTAGCACCCACTTCCCCAAGATTTTATACAAAGACTTAAAGATCTTCCAATATACTCGCACATAAACAGAATATATCTTCACACATACCTGCCTAGATTCACAGTTAGGGTTGTGAGACAGACAAGTGAGTTAGTACTATCTCTTCCTTCATCACCTTCCAGGATTCATTTTGTTGATGTGTGAGACTGTAGAAGTAAAAGGAGGGAGAGAAAATGAAAAGAGTGACACGGTAGGTTGGAGAGAGAGAAAGAAGTGTTAGCTGACACAACTGGCATTTTGATTTGCGTCGACAGACGTCTCCACATACTAATTGAAAAATCTTTACTTTATTTTCTAATAAAAATCTGTGTTTAGCAATGCAAGTCTCATTTTTGTTGACATCTACCCTCCACCCGCTGTGATATCAGCACCACCCCCCTGTGATGTGAAGCTAAATGGACAGTAAGCCTATCAGTTCTGCTCTTGAGTGGAGAGAATCAGGCGGAAAAAATGCTGAACTATTTCCTTATAAATCAGCAGTAACATCGGACCATCTCAGTCTATATTAACAGTTGGTAGTCTCCACTTTATTGGCTTCCATTAAGAAGCATGTTTTAGAAAGTCTGTTATTTGTGCGTGTGTGTGCGTGTGTGTGTGTGTGTGTGTGATAAATGTGTGAGCATATGGCTGTTATTTTCAGTACATCTGAGATCGTTTTCAAATCTGTGTGTGTGTATGCATATATTTCTTTGTATTTACAAAGGTGTGTGTAAAAGCACGAGTCAGTTTGCCAGACTGGGGAGACAGCACACCCAGGAGTTAGATGAGAATAGTAGCACCTTCCTCCCAGCAATGCCCTTAATTAGCTGGATTAGACTAGAGGAGATAACAGCACTGCCTCAGAAAGCCTTTGTACCAACATTAGCCTTGACAAAGCTCTGAACTGCTGCTAAACATATTTTTTATGACAAACAGTGAGAGGGGAGAGAGCAAGCTGACAAGAAGAGAAATTGAGGAAAGAAATAAGGAAGATAAGAGCAAGGTAAAAATGTGTGGAGGACAGTTGTGATGTTCGGGAGGCATCATGTTATATAAACAGTGAATTTAATATGTATATCACTTATATGTTCCGTTGGGGTGGTGGGGGTGGAAATCTTGAAGGTTAAAGCTGAGAAAATAAGGAAATGAAAATCGCACACTGATGACTAAATCCAATGCAAGACCTCGCTGGCCTTACAATCTAAAATCGGCATCAAGATTAGGGATCAGTGGATATTTAGCCATGAGAAAAATGAGAAAGAGTAAGCACGAGTGGGGATGAGGGCACATAGGGTGAAAGTGTGGGACAGAGAGAAAGTGAGTGTGCCGTTGAGAGAGACAGACAGAGAGATGGTGATGCAGTGAAAGCTGATGCTCTTTTGGCTGCATTGCCCTGCTGTTACGTAGGAGCAAATGTGGATGTATGTTTGTCCGCTTGATAAGTCCTCACGGCACAGAACATCCACTGTATTAATGTTGTATTCAAGGATTTTAAGTCTGGCAGCAGCATGCACACATACGTACATATTGAAATACTCATACAACAAGGTACATCATCAGTAGGTTCTGCTCATATGGGCTTCTACCACTGTAGTAGTTTTTTAGTACCTGAGGAAACTGGCACAGTGTCATCATGTGATTAAAGGTATTTGTTGCAAATTCTGTGCTTAAAAACTCTTAGGCTAGCTCATTTTTGTAATTAACTTAACAATCTTTTAGCATATATCTTTTTTTAAAACCTCTTATCCACCTCTTATCCACCTCAGTGGAAATTAACCTAGCTGTCACAGAGTGAGAGGTGGGGTAGGCTCTGGACAGGTCACCAGGGCTAACATCAGACATCATCAGAGACAGATAGACAGAGACAGACTTCTATTCACCATGACATCGAACCAATTAAGAGTTACCTAACCCTTATTTTAGTCTGTGGGAGAACATGCAAACTCCACATAGAAAGGCCCAGCCCCGGCTGACCAGTGAGGTTGAACCCAAAACCTTGCGGTGAAGCGACAGTGCTAAACATCACACCACCCAAATTGCATACCAAATTTACCTGTTTCTGACTACACGGGGCAACTACGGTGGAACTTTTTGGTAAGGCATTTTCCTCTGATGGTGAAATTTTTATTGTCACTGTAAAAACTCTGATCAAATAACTAACCACAAAAAGAAAAACATTGAAAACATGGGAGGCATCTGCTCATTTTTTCCTTTCCCACGCTGTCTCGTTTGTGGCTATTTGCTGTTGCACCTTCCACTCAGATGTCTTACTGAATACAACAACTGAACTGAATACATTTTGTATATTCTGGTCCCTGTTAGAGTCAAAAGTGCTAAATTCTGGTATGTTTTAGGGCGTGCCTACTTTGGCATTGACAGGCTTTTGCCACATGAACGTAAAGGTGCCAGGGTACCAGAAATG
The DNA here is from genome assembly GCA_015106755.1 of Etia nguti. Classification (NCBI taxonomy): domain Eukaryota; kingdom Metazoa; phylum Chordata; class Actinopteri; order Cichliformes; family Cichlidae; genus Etia; species Etia nguti. The sequence goes on along the minus strand of VUQG01034706.1, from coordinate 32,611 downwards.
TGGTGGTCAATACCAGAAACAGTAGAATGACACGGCTCTCAATACCAATGTCGATATAAAAACACAAAGATATTCCCATGTATTTAAATGTATGCTCCTGTATAAAAATTTTCTTACAAAAATGGCATTTCTGTAAATAAAAGCACAGCACAAAACCTAAAATACTAACAGTATATTTTGCTGATAGGAAACAGACTAAAACATTAGGATGCTTGATGAGTAGCCTGCTGACATTACTACAATTATATTACGTTAGCTTAAGTACATTATATTAGACATTGCAAATATTTTAGCCTGTGGCAACAAGTTGTCTTAAACAAAATGGTAATGTGCATTTAAGGATAACATAAGAAGGATAATACTTTAAATGTTGTTAACATTAATTAAAACGTATTCAGCCTGAATTCTTATCAATAGATTTGGATGCCTAGGTGCTTCAGTAAAGTGGAAGTATTTTCTCTCTTGGTCTGAAAAGCATGTTTGCATCATTTACATGCTGCCTTTTGCATGGCATATAACGATAGACTAGAACAATGTTCACAACAGGACAAACCAATACAGACAAGACATCACAGTGGCTCTGTCCATTTTTGAAGTGTTTCTAAGTGTTTATTCAAAAGATATTTCTCTCTTAAACTAAATCTGCTGACTACAAGATTTTGTTGAGAATTTTTTTGTTTATTTGTTTGTTTTGCCCACTCTGCAATACAGATTATCATTATATTGACCTGTTCTTAACCTTTGTTTTGACACTAGTGGCGTTTTATTCAGCTTAATAAAATTTCACAACCGAACATCTAAACATTGTTAAAACACAAGCAGGTACACATGAACCTTGTTTTGTAAAAGTGACATTAAATTATATAATTTGTGGACACACAGACTACAGCCAGCTTTCAGTAGGTTTACATGTTTCAGTGTGTTGAGATTTGCTCTGCCTTTCTGGCATTACTTTCAACCTACTCTGTATTAATCTACCAGACATGCGTGACAGAAGGATGCCAGTATGAAGTGGGAGAAACTGTTCTACCAGTTGGGCTGGCTGACCGATGCAAAAGTGTTTCATCACTGGTCACTGGTTTAATACATGCATGACCTATTATCAGATTGTTCTTGTAACACAAAAATCACTACTCCTCTGACCATGGGTGTAGGAGTTTTTCACAGTTTTTGCAAAGGCTAGCTGAGCTCCAGCGCTCCAGGCTTGAGGATGAAGTTGTAATGGGCAGGGAGGAGGTGGATATTCACCGCCTCCATCATGAGTCAGGACTGACTCAAATGCACTGACCTACTCCCTACAGCTCACAGCTCTTGTTCATAACCCACCTCGCTCAATCTCTCTCTCTCTCTCTCTCTCTCTCTCTCTCTTTCCTTCTCCCCCCATCTCATGCTTTCTCTCACTATTTCTTCATTTCTTTCTTCCTTTCCCCTTGGATGATGCTTTACTCCCACTCAGCAGCATCTGTATGCATAACACTCTCTTTGTGCACATGCAGCTCCATATACATGTGGGTGAGGTAGCTATTATTAAAGCATATCTGACACTTTGTACAGCAAACACTCCTGTTTGTAGGTTTAATAAAAAAGGTCAGGCACTTCCTGACTTTGAATGACAAACAACCTTCTAGGGATGAAGGCTTTTACTCCTGATTGTTATGCATCCAGCGCCACCTCCATGTACAGCTTTTACATTTCAATCCCACGTCCTGCTGACATCATTGGTGCATTTATCGGGTGAATTAGTAAACATCCGGGTTCCATAATGAGTTGAAAAATCCTTATATGTAAAGGCTTGATGTGTAAATTTAGATATGTTACAGTAACAAGTTCAGAAGAGAGGATGAGCTCATGAACGGGGGTTCATTTAAATTAACAAACAATCCAAGTTTAAGAATTACCAATTACAAGTGTAGGCCTCCATTTCACATTATTGTAACTTAAACAGGTGCTCGTCCAGGATTTGGATCCAAGACTCACACAGAGTCTTAGTAAAACTGTAAATCCAAACCTGTCCCACGGCCTAATACAGGAGACGTGGAAATCAGTTTACTTTGTGCCCAGATCAAAGTGAAATTAATTGTATTGATTGCTTTGGTATTCTTGGTGATACATAGCCTACAAATGCACCTGATCGATTTTCTGTGTTCTAGAAGCTGCAATTCGAGCAGAGTCAAACATTTTCTGCATCACCAATTGAATGAATGTAAAACCACAGACAATACGAAGCACAGTTTGTGCTGCTGTAACTTTATAGCTGGGCTTCAATTGGTAGTGTTAACAGGTTGTATTCCTTCAGCAGGAAAGCTGTATGGCCTTTAAAGCACACTGTAAATAAATCAATGTAAACGTGGTGATCCCAGCTGATTTTAAATACATTTAAGAACGTAACCTGCTCCAGACCAGGTTATATGTTCAGGATAAGTTGCCATGGTGATCTAATCAGGTGATAACCACCTTTATAACACATAAAACTCTGACTTTAAGCTTAACATAGCTTGCTAACCCATTAATCGTGCTTTGTAGTACACCCCTCAGTTCTGTTACTATGATTTGTTTCTTGCTATAATAGTCAATGCATGTGCTTATAGTGCTCCCACTGACTGTATTGTCTTCGTTCCATTTTCCAACCTGGCATGTGCACAATGTGCGATAAAACCCAAAAGATGTGTCAGAGTGAGACACATTTTGCCAGTGAATATTAATTAGCTGTTGTGTCTCGGTCTGATTGTTTGTGGTGATAGTCTGCCAAGAGACACAGTTGTCTGTTTGCTCATCCCATTCTGCATGCATCATTTACTTTGATTTTTGTTTCCCTCAATCAACTATATTTCATAGCAATCATTGAAAAATTAAATTGGTATGGGGGAAGCATTAAACAAAATGAAAACCAAATCATTTTGGTGTTTTGTGCCAGAGGCATTACATCTGTAATGGAGATACTGTGTGCAGGGTTCATTAGAATACAAATAGACATGACCTACATTGCCAAACACCAGAGCATTCAGAAGTAAATCTGGTGCACATTAGGCCTGAATACTGGCTCGTCTTGGTGCTTCTCTGTCAGTGACTCAGGCAAAGTGATGATTTGGGAACGTGAGTGGGCATGTGTGTTATTAAAATGCATGTGCGTGCTCATATGCATTTATTTTAATTTTAAAGGGGATATTTGTGCATGAGTTTTAAAAGGTGAAAAAGAGTGCAAAAAGACTCGTGGGTATATGCAGCCATGTGTGTAAGATGGAGTCAAAGGCCGTGAGATGGCTCGGTGCAACTTAGAAAGCTTTGGTGGTGAAGCAAACTTAATCTGAGGCTTTCACGCTCCTTTGGAGATTGTTAAAAGTTAGAGGCATCAGCTGCACCTTACTCGGGGAAGGTAAACAATATTTCAACAACCAGGATCAGATCTGTAAGAGCCACAGTGGCCCAGATGGGGTCCTCTGCTCATTGAACCACTTCAGACTTGAGTGAGAAACACAGAAAAAAAATGCTATTTAAGGAGTCCCACAAGTCTGGGCAAATTGTCTGTCACAAAAGGGAAGGCTTTTTAATCCACGAAGGAAAATGCAAGGCTGTTCAGTCTTAATAACTTTGATGGCTCGTGTATGTGTTACTGGGCATTTGTGCTTTGGCATATTTTCATTTTGGTCAATGAAAAGTGATTGTTAGTGCTGTGACTGCTCTGTCAAGTGGCTCTCCACTGTGCAGCCAGATATTCACACTAATATGTTTCCTCTTTTTCTCTCTCTCTCTCTGCAGGGCCCATTGACACACTTGAGATACGAGACAAAGGGATGCTTGCTTGATACACCGATCGACCCCGGTTGATCAGGCAGGGAAGAGCCAGAGCTGAGGCCACGCATCCACCACCATTTGTATAGCTCTTGCATAGTGCTTGTGCTGTTTGTGCACTAAGCAACCTCTGGGCACCAGCTGTGCTGGAGCAGTGTTACTGTCTAAATGGCAAAGCAGGAAGGGTAATCACTGTGTGTGTGCAAAAAGATGAATCTATAGATGTGGAGGTGATAGTTTTATTCATATAAATGGTTGATTTAAAGATTCAAACACCGATGAAACCCTATCATCAAAAGTAAAGATGAACCAGTACAAGATGGGGTAAAATAATGTCAGCCAGTATTTGATTGATGTCTGTACAGGTTTTTGCTTTGTGCGTACTCTGATGGAAATCAATAGCTCCACTCAACCGATGGAATTTGCCTTTTAAGAATTGTAATTGTTTGTGTCTGGAGAGCCCAACAGTTCTGCCTGGGAGCGAAACGCTCTCTGCTGGACTGCAGATAAGGAGAAAATAATAACTATGTCAGTACGTGCCATATGCACAACCACAGCATGTTTTTGGAAAGCCTCGTGTTTTGAAATGGTCGATGATGCGGTCACTGATCCTTGTCCAGACATTATGTTTGTTATACATCAAAATCTATCTGCTCATCTGCTGCCATGCAGGCTGTGTTTATTTCACAATAACATGCAGAGATTCAGTACAGTGTGGCATAGTTACAGCTTTAAAGGGTTATTGAAGAAGTAATAATTTGCATCAAATTTTGTTTGTATACAAATATACATGTATATTTCAGGCATTTTTCTACAGAGACTTTAACATTTAAAGAGATGATATTTTTGATATTGTGTTGGATGACTGAGAGGTATTTTGATGAAAGATGACATTCCCTCGAGGTATATGTTTTTCAGGGCAGAGCCAGATGAGTTATTTATACGTACCGAATCGTGTTTACATGAATGAAAAACTTAACTATTATAACTTTGAGAAACTTTACAACGTGGGCTGCAACGGGAGGAAGAAAATATAATGCAGAGATGAAACGTGACGAAAACCAAATACCTAGTTGTGCTTTATCAGAAGAGAGGCATGGGACTGAATGAACGCATGACTGACTCTTCACTTTGTCCTGCCATCACTGTGTTTTTCTATGCATTTCTGTGGAGAGGCTGCCTGGTAGTGGGCCTGAAATGCTGGCTTTTTTGCCCTCCAGAACAGAGTTAAGAAGTATTCCCTCTTATTCCTTCATCCATCGGGTCAATCCTGACGTCAATATAAACCTGACAAATTTCCATGTTGCTCTGGGTAATGAGTCATAGGTAATTAAAAAATGATGAAGTGCATTTATATATAGCACTTATAAAAACAAAATGAGTTATAAAGAAACAGAGTAACAAGATGAATATTGCTCTAAATAGATCAAGTATATACAGTAAATACATAGAAAATCTGTCAAATCTCATTAAAGTTCCCAGCTGACACCTAAAAAAATCAGCTAAACAAAAAATGCAATAACTTACATATTAAATGAAATCATGCAAGGTTTAGTACAATGAAAATTAGTTACTGGCCATCAGAGTAGATAAAGGTTCAAACTTTTTTTTCCTTCACTTTTAATTCCTTGCAATTTCACCACAGGAGATAACCAAATTACCTTTTCAGCACTGAGAAGGCATTAAACAAAGTTAAAAGCTGCAATTAAATAAATTCTATACCCACTCCAAGAGTCCCCATCTACAGCCAATTCAGCATATTTTTTTCTAAAACCAACTGTGAGCACCAATATTATGGAATATAATCACAGTTTCAGCAGCAAAATTGCACTAATTTAATGTCTGTGAAGTAGAGTGACAGAAACACCCGTCAACTATGGTATGAGTGTTGATATTGTGTAGAGAAGTTGCAGAGGGCACTGGGCAACTTATTTAGAACGCCAGAAACACAACCAGCCTTTCTGAACAGAGTCGGCCGAGCATAAAGGAGTAAATAAATAACTACAAACAAATATCGGAGAGATCTGTTTGTGATTTGTGTGTCTGAAAGAAAAAAAATATTGGCCGATATATCAGACTTTTTAAATCACAAAACACGGGTATCTTAAAAATCCTACATCAGTCAGGCTCTAGTTTAATGATATAACCATGTGTGTAACTGGTAAAAACCAACAATTGCATGAAAGGTCTGCTTTGTACCTACAGTTTGGTACCAGGCTCATCTGTGACTTCTTCTAGGTGGGTGGATATAAAATTCATTTGGTTTAGGTTAAATGTGTTTTTCCACTCTGATAAATTCATGTACTCTATGTACTTCTTAAGTACATGGAGTTCTCGAAAAAAAATGCTGTAAAAAAATAAGGCGACTTAAAAGGCGACTAAATTGCCACCCACTCCATGTACTCATTTCAGGTCTGTAGCTCAGAAAATATCCACAGTATGAACATAAAATGTTGCATGACTTCATTTAGTATGCTAAAGATATTGCACACAAAAATGGCTTTTCTGGGGGGTTAGATGAGAGACATTCACTGGTTTTTCATGCAAACATGATTGCTGGTGAGCAACTTTTTTTTTTTTTTTTTAATTAACACACCCCCTTGATACATTTAGATTAGAGGCATCACACACTTGTAAACCTCACCTCTTTGTTCAGATACTGAATTAAAGACTAAACTCGGACTCAGCAATGAATCACTTTTAAAGCTGATTGGAATGTCTCACAAAGTTGTTTGTGATATTTTATTGTGTGTCCACAAACTGTTGGGAAATAACTTGTAAGAAGTAAACACTTTGCACTTGGTCAGTGTGCGTGTGAGTGTGTGTACTTTAAACCTAACAGTACTTTTAGTGCTGATATTATGTCTGTATTCTCTATTAAAAGCTGTCCTCTTGTGCGTTTATCTCTCAGATATGTTGAGCCTCTGTGAACCGGGAGCCCAACAGAGGAAATTAAACCGCCTCCGAGAGCGTCACACTTCATCAAAGTTACCAAAAAGCAGTGAGAGCAAACGTTTCAAAAAGAGAATGACAGAAAATGGCATCAGCAGCTGCATCAGCTAATTGAAGATTAGTGTGATGAGATAGCAGGCTGGCAGTGCTAAAGGCCATCAGCTGTCTCCCGAAGATATTCACAATATCGTATTCATTAGAATAATTCAGATGAATTCATGGTGGCTTGTCATGGTCATACAAAAACAGACCGCAGCCAGCAGCTCAGCGCCATAAAAGTGACAGGGTTACAGGAACGGGGCAGCGGTGGCCTAGAGGACAGAGGGGAACATCATAAGTTCAAATGCATGAACTGGAAAGCTCTGCTAAGAATGTGCATGAGAAAAATATATATTTAACTCTGCCCTCATGGAGTGCCCTCAAGCAGGGCTCTCCATGAAAGGACTGCAACAGAGCTGGGCAGCTGTTTGCAGCCCAAGTGTATAGGAAGCAGGCCATGACAATGAAAAACAACACGCCTTTAATCCCAGGGTGCCTTATGTTGTAATTATGGTAAATGTGCAAATTTTCACAAAGCAGAACAAACTAAAGAGGCTCATGGTGCTATAATACTCTAATGAATGTGTTACTGATATATAACAAAGCGATGTTTTTTAGTTACAAGATGAAAAATTTAGAAACCAATAGCCTTACTGATTAGAGAATGTTAAATATATGTTGAATGCTGAGGCAGTAATTACCATAATATGTGATTATTTTACTTGAAATATGATTAACAAAATATGTTATTCACTTGTGTTATTCACAGGCACTTGTTAAAGTCGATTAGATTTACAGAGAAAGAGTGAAAACACAAGAAGGGAGGCTGGTGTTTGTATTTTCCATTTAGGCCACATCAAACCAGATCAAGAGACCAGATAATGTCTAGAGTAAAAACAACTACTCTTAGGCTTGTCAGATCTGGACCACATGAATCCCGAGAAGCTACTGACTGTTCAAAACATTGTTTCAGATGAATACAATACCATGCAAAAGTCTTAAGTTACCCATTATTTCTTTATATTTTGCAGTGAAAATGGGAAACGCTTGCAGTGATTAATTAAAATATGTGCAAGCATACATGAAAATACAGTCAATAAGGGAGAAAAAAGCCCCTCCAAATTTCAACAAGCTTGAAAATTGACATTTAATATGATCAATTTTGTTGTGCATCATACCATGAACCCGGTTAGAAAGGCTTTCTTGTTATTTCTTCAGGAATAGTTAACCAGGCTTCTTCAAGGAGTCTTTTGGATGTTGGGTGTCTTTTGTCTGTCAAGATCACTGCATCAATACTGCTGAAGCAAATTTTGATTCATCACTCCACAAGTCCTGTTGCCATTGATTTTCAGTCCAGTTCTTGTGAAATGTGGCATACCTCAGCCTTTTCTTCCTGCTTAAGAAAGGCTTCATGACAGCCATCCTTCCACTGAGACCATTTCCAAACATTAGTGGATCATCTGAAGGGCCAGCTGTATCTCTCAGAATCCTGTTGCTAGATTTTTTTCCCCCTGTTTCTTAAGGATATCACTTATAGACAGCTTTTTTTTTTAGGCCTGTCACATCTTCTTTTGTTCTCCCTTTGTCCAATTTCCTCATTTTTTAAGGCCACACTGCACACAGTGCTGAGGTATTCCAAGTTTCAGGCTAATAGTTTTTTGGGAATAACCTTGTTAGTACCAAATACTATTTTAAGTCTTTCAAACTGTGTTACTGTTGGTATTTCGGGTAGATATAATTAATGAAGTGGGAACAAATTATATGTATTTACAAAAGGGTGCTGGTAACAAAGTGCCTAAAGAGATACAATTTAAAACCGGTTCTTTTCCAAGTTGTTTGTGATGTAGACACAACACTGGTCAATTCCTTGAGTAAGGTGCCTTTTTCATGCTTGAATGAGTCATAGCTCAGTGTTAACTGGCCCAACAAACAAACAAAAAATGTCTATGAAAATGGTCAGGCATAAAGACATAAAGAGGAACTTTGAAAGACCTTCAGAAATTCTGGTGAATTATTGCTCAATACATTTTCTTTTTAAATACAAACTCTATTTAAACCCTAAATACAAGGAATGACAGGTGACTTGAGACTTTTGCACAGACCTGTATCTCCGGCAATGCTCCATCCATGCAGCTGGAGCAGCCTGCAGCCACCTTTCCAAGGGCACAGACAGGCGCGCCTGTTTTATATTACCGCTTATCCGGATGACGGCTGTTTCACCAGGACAGCACGAGAGCTAACGTGATCACCCCGCCCTGTCAAGCTAGCAGGGTTAAGCACAACGCGCGCTCTGTTAGTGTGTCACGTGACCGGGGAAAAAGAAGGGGAAAAAAAGAGGCGAGGAAGAGAGAAAGGGAAAAACAAAAAAAACTGTGGGACTATCCGCTTGGAAGAAGAGCGAGGTTTTCTGTTTACGTGCAGGTAATGGATACTAACACTTAGCTGGTTATTATAATATTGTCCTAACTTGTGAGAGTCCACCTCTAACAGCTCGTCTGCAGTCTGCGGGCTGCACAGACGTTGGATGCATGTTTGTTTCCACGAAAGATGCTAAACGCGTGAAGCTAGTTGGCACGGAGAGATGTGCCTTCAAGCACGCTCGTTCGTGTTGCTCTCGCTGTGTTACTGTAGGCGAGCACGAATTCCCGTAAAGTGCTGATGTGTCAAAAGCTTGTGACCAGTCAGCCCCGCTTGATGCTGAATCACTCGCTCAAAAAAAAAAAAACAACCCACGAAGCGGTGGAAAAAAACTTGTGGCTATTAATCCTCTTGACGTCTAACACGAGCAAAGACGCTGACCTGGCCGCTTCCTCTTGGATTCTGTCGTTTTTGCGGCTGGCTGAGTGAAAATAAACGTGAAATAAAACTCGTTACTTTGGTCCTTTTTTCAGTATTTACTCAGAAGGGCGAAGAAATCAGAAGAAGTGGGAGACTGTTCAGTTAAGAGCTCCAGATGTGATGGGAGGACGGAGGTGGATGTCGGCTGGATATGAGACAAGCACGTAAGTGATGGATGGGATTTGTTTGGACGGTCAGTGAGAAAGACATTTTTAAATTTTCTTTTTAGTCTAATTTCAGGTGTTTTAAACTCTTAGTTATACCTTTTCCTTACTTGCATATTTATTAGTCAGGGGTAGATTTAAGAAGTTAAGAATCTGTGTTACAAACACTTGGGTACCTCTTGACTGCCAAAACTGGTAGTTCCTGTTGTCCACCCCCCCTCAAAGGTTTACAGTACTGTGCAAAAGTCTTAAGCGACCCTTCATATGTTTATATTTTCCTTCCAAGCAGCCAGACTTTATTGTAGTTTTTTTAAGTGGTCTGGAGCAATGGCTCTCAAGGCTTTCCGAAGGTCTCTCAAAGTTTTTCTTTGGCTCGTTTTCACTCATTTTCAGTGCAGTCTTTTACTTGTTTGTTAGGTCACTTAACACTAACCTATGAGTCATTAAAGCATAAAAAGGGCACCTGACTCAAAGGATGAACCAGTGTTCTGTCTACAACTTGTCTGACAACTTGGCAAAGAACCGATTTTGAATTGTAGCTTTAGGAAATTTGTTACTAGCAGCCTGTTGCAAAAACACATAATTTGTTCCCATTTCCTTAAATGAATCTGTGAAAAATGCCAAAGATAACAGTTTGAAAGGCATACAAATGGCATTTTTGCACCAAAATGTTGATTTAAAAAGAGCTATTAGCTGAAAACCTGGCATATCTTGGCATGGTATATGTGTGTCCCTAAAGCACATGAGGAAACTGGACAAGAGGAGGGAAAAAAGAAGAAGAGCCAGGTTTTAAAAAACAAAACAAAAATCTACACCAGATGAACAGTATCTAAAAGTGATGAACAGTGCTCCAAAGAAACAGGAAAGAAAACTGACACAATATCTGAGGGATGCATCTGGCTCTTTAGTTGATCCATCTATTGAAATTTAAAAAAGAAAAAGGAAAGAAAAAACATTTGTAGAATTTGAAGGACTCGAAAATTAAGGAAGATCGAGCACTGGGAGTAGCCTTGCTTGACCATCAACCAGCTCCAGAGAATACACCAAGGTGGACATCCTGCTCCACCACCTTCCTACGCGCCACCGTCATCCCTTTTCCAGCCCGATCTTCCACCACATCTTCCTCAATGACTTCCACTGCCTCCCAGACAAGTTTCCCTTCCAGCTTACTCTCATGGTCCTCCGATAATAGCTTCATTACCAAAAGCAAAAGCTATAATACAAACAAGCTATTAACTACAAGCAAGATAATAAAGTGCCTTACTTCTGTTTCCTAACAAGAGTAAAATTGGATTAGCAGGAGGTAATCTGAGCCCCAGTTTACAGTTGAACGTGTGATTAAACAGCATGTAACGCACTAATCTGTTCATGCTGTGCAAGTTAGACTTTCAATTTGTTTTGCACTTGCAGGGGGTTGCAGTGTTTATGTGTGCTGTACTAAGTTCTAGTGTTATGACAGGTAAAACAAAGTAAATGGACAGTGTTTACATTGGCAGAATGGCTCAGCGAGGAGAAGAAGAACAGGAGTGGGTTGAAGTCCACTTTGCGAGCATCTGCCCTTTCTAAAGTTCCCAATAGTGCAACATTCAGTCACTCGTTTTTAACTCCTGCCCCACGGCACTGACCTTTTCTGAAAGGAGAAACGCAAATAGACTGTTATTGAAGTACTTATTATAACTACTTTACAGTAACAGTAAACCACAATTTAATGTGGCATTGTGATAAAGTTTTTTGTTTGTTTTTTTTTTTTCTTTCAGCAAACATAGATAAGCACAAGTTAAAGTTTGCAGGAAGTACACTGTGCAGGTTCTTGTTGTACCTTTGAGTATGAGCTGATAAATTTAACCTTGTGATGACCTCTGACTTTGTAATATTCTTTAGGTAAATAAATCTGAAACAGAGGAGGGGAGAAGATGAAGCTGAACGAGCGCAGCGTGGCGCACTACGCCACCTGTGATTCACCACCAGACAAGACGGGCTTCCTGTTCAAAAAGGGGGAGCGCAACACAGCTTATCACCGCCGCTGGTTTGTCCTGAAGGGCAACATGCTCTTCTACTTCGAAGAGCGCGACAGCCGAGAGCCCATTGGCGTCATCGTTCTTGAAGGATGCACCGTGGAGCTGTGTGAGTCGACCGAGGAGTTTGCCTTTGCCATCAAGTTTGATTGCGCCAAAGCTCGCGTGTACAAGATGGCTGCTGAGAACCAAGCAGCCATGGAGTCCTGGGTGAAAGCACTGTCAAGGGCCAGCTTTGACTACATGAGGCTGGTGGTGAAAGAGCTGGAGAGGCAGCTGGAGGAGATCCAGGAGGCTGCCGGAGGTGGCTTTGTTGGGGCTGGAGTGGGAAACCTGCAGGGCAGGCCCAAGTCCTCAAAGCGAAACCATATGGGACGGTCCAGGTCTGGAGCATCTTCTTCTTCATCTTCCTCATCCTCCATATCATCATCATCAAGTGTCCCTCCCATGTCAGCCTCCTTCTCTGCCCAGAAGAACCCACAGGATGAGCTGCAGCTCATTTCTGGGCCCTCCAAGGAGAATGGGGTTGCATGGAGTAAACCACCAGCTGCCTTGGCTAACGGCTTTGTGGAGGGAGCTTCATCCTGTGCGGTATGGGAAAGCTCCGGGGACCCTGCGAATGTCCCTGGGTACGGAGCTGACGGAGCGAAGGCTCCGCCTGTGCCTCCCCGGAGAAAAGGTGCATCTCTGGAAAGCCCCGTATGCCCTGGAACCGGCTGCTTCTCCAAACTCCATGACTGGTACGGCAAAGAGGTGGAGGAACTTAGAGTGCAGTGGCTGCAGAGCCAGTAAGCTTACTGAGGTAGATCGCCTCTTTTTCCACAGTATATCATTCCTTCCTGATCATTCTGCAGTGCGTCACCTATCTGAACCCAGCAATACAGTGAAGTGACTGAATGGAGAGTTAACTGCAGTCTTAACTAATGGAAAAAGAAGGGAAAAAAGCATTTGAGATTATTTTAAAATCCTGTCAGAGGGGAAAAAATGTCATAAACGTTAACACTATCCTTTGTATAAGCCAAGAAACACTTTTTTTTCCCTTTTTTTTTTTTGCACAAAGCGAGTTACATTTGCCAATTGCAATTTGAAAATCTGCAGTATTTAAAATGATAATTCTTGTATTACAATCATCAGTTTTTCAAACAAGATGCAGTGAGTTTAGCCTTCATTGATTTTATAATGGATACAAATAAAATAATATGCAGCTTTATATTTGCTGTGACCTTTTCCCCTTAATAAGAACCGTGAAGTTTCTCATTCCTTCCTTATCATTCCGCAGTGATTGTACATGTAAATTACTTTGCTAAGCATGTGGACATTGCAAAAAAACAACAGGTAACTGATAAAGTCACAACAGGAAAGTCTCTTTCATGAGGAAAGGGAAAAGCATGAGGTGATTTCTTTTGTGTAAGAACTATCTGGAGACGTTGCACAAGACAAATCCACATAGTTCGAGGTTGTTATGTCACATTAACCATGTTATAGTGCAAAGACAATTCTGCAGCTTTATGATTGAAGTCCCAGTTTTGTGCTGTCCAGCTTTCGCCCCTTTTGGTGATGCAACTTTTCAAAGCTGTTTGGATTGAATGTTTGAATCGTCTTCAACCCTAATGACTTGAGCACCAGGACAGTTTTCATATTTCAAGTTATAAATTCAGGATTTTGAGTTTTGTTCAAACTGCCGTAACGCTGAGATACTTCACTATAGTAAGGTGCAGGTGTATGTACTGTGTATGGCCATCGGCAGGTATTTTTATTGATCTAGGTGACCAGGCCCTTCAAATCTTTAAATACCCGATGGTGAGAAAGTGCCACAGTCTACCTGAGGTCCAACATTACCTCAGATATTTCGTTCTCATTCTTGAAACAGTCAAAATTCTTCTAACCACAACAGTATAAGGTACAAAAAATGTGTTTTCATGTCGTTACTAGGCTACTTATTGCCATATTATGCACTAATGATTAAAGAGGTCATGTCCTCTATAGTAGTTAGGTCAATGCATATAACTTTGATACAATAATCACTACTGCAGATATTGACTGACAGTGTCTGCTTGAAACTTCCTTTTACTGAGAGCTTTTATGAATGTCTTTAATATTCTGTTCATTTCCACATTTTGATGTTTTCTGTTTAATTTGTTTCTGCGAAGCACTTTGTATCTTTGTTAAAAAAAAAAAGTGCTACATAAACTTTATTATACATATTACAGTTTCTCTGAATTTCTAAAGCACTAACTACAACAAGTCATACATTAGGATATTTTTGTCTAAAGATTTAACCGTTTTCACCTAGTTAGACATAATTTGTAAATCTGAGTCAGTCTGTTTTCGCACACAATTGCACATTTTGTTAACTTGTGCGAAAACAGACTGACTGCTAGGAACACTCTTTAACACAAGTATCTGATCAGTCAGTTGTATGGCAGCAACTCAAAGCATTTAGTCATGTAGAGATGGTCAAGACAACCTCATGAAGTTCAAACTGAGCATGGCTGATCTACTGGGATTTTCCCACACTATCTTTAGGGTTTAAAGAGGCTGGTGAAAAAAAGAGGATATGTCCAGTGAGCTGCAATTCTTTGGGGAAAAATGCCTTGCTCATTTCAGAGGAGAATGGGAAGGCAACAGCAATTCAATAAACCACTTTTTACATCCAAGGTATGCAGAACACATCTAACCCTAAAGCAGATGGGGTTACAGCAGCAGAAGACCATGCCGAGTGCCACTCCTGACAGCTAAGAATGGGTGATAACTGACTATGATAGCTATAATAACTATCAGACTAATTCACCAAAGTTGGACAACAGAAAAATAAAAAATTAATTTCTACTGCAACATTCAGCTCGTAGAGTCAACAGAAATAATAATGCTATGCTGAAGTTTTTCAGTCGAGAAGATCGACTAACACAAGCCCAGTACAGCAGCAGCCTTTATTTCTGCTCCTCCTGCTGCTTGTTTTCAGCATAACCCAAGCTATTTGTATTATATTATAATTGACAGGAAGAAAACCAAAACTTTGGTCTCATCTCTAGAGTTTTAACTCAGATCATCGCTACTCTGTACCCCTGTTTATAGCTTGTCTTCCTCACTCATATCTTTCTCAAGCAGCAAAACTACAGACTTTACCTACTTAATTGCTCTTTCAAACTGTAGATTGCTCATTCATCCATCCATCCAGTTGACCAATAAAATAATAAACAGAAATCAATACCCATTTTATATTTTTATTGTATTCATTAGCTGGAAACGGTAGGCCTCCGAAAATATCCATCAGTAATTATCCCTGTTTTAGACCTTTATGTTCACTGCCTGATTATCAAAGTTGACCAGATGTTATTCATTATTTACAGATTTATGCCTAATGAGCAAAATGTAAATAATAAAAAAGGATTCATTAGTCAGGCTGTCAAATATCCTCCAGGTTACAGAAACCATATGAAGGTCAATATTCACTCATATTCTGATGATATTGTTGTGTATGTTTAATTCTGCACAGATTTTTTTTCTTAGATGGAACAAACAGTTTTAAAGAATTATATTAACAGCCCTTTGGGGTATGAGGTGTTGATTTCCAAAGCAGTTTACATGCAGGTCAGGTAGCAGGCCCCCTTAGCACAGTTCTGCTCATCGGAAATAATCCTAAAGGCAGGAAACTAAAATCAACCCCTTTTAACATTTTGGGAGAGCCTGAATTACAGTCTGGTGAATCGTAGACAGGTCTGTGTGAGTCAGCACTGGCGCTGAAATATGGAAATAGTCTCATGATCAGATGTAGTGTGTGCAGAAAAAAAGGCCCATTTAACCTGTTTTTTAAAAAATAATTATTGGAAAGGGTTTTGAGGGATCTTCTCTATATTTTGTGTATTTTTTGTGGCAGTGTGAGAGCTGAGACATGAAGGTCAAAGCAGCAGAATCACTATGTATGCTTTCGGTACCATCAGTGCTTTCTCATCTGCGCCTGTACCATTGTGACCTGGTCGTTGAAGCTGCTTTCCTTCCTTTAGAGACTCCAAGCCTTTGCTCATTTCCACCAGGAGTTTTGTCAAAACTTCAGTTAAGAAGTACTGAACTTTTCCAGGTAAGTCGCCACCTTTATTCCCCCCCCCGCAGGCGTGCTCTGCTTCCCGTGTAGAACCTCTGTGCATTGTGGGTGAATTACAATTCACAGTTCAGCACCTGAAGCTCGTTTAATAGGAATTCTGTCTACTGCTCCACCTTTAGTGGCATGACTTTTACAAAAAGGCAGGCAGTGCTGCGAAACTAAAATATCCACACCCTAAATCTAGCAGCAAGTAGAGCAGACTAAAGCAAACCACTTTGTGTTTTTCAACTGGACTCTCTTACCTTCATCTCTCCTGTTCCACTCTGCTTGCACAGCTTCACCTTTTGGCAGTCTCACCTGGCTGTGTTAGAAGTTTTCCCTTTGAGCTGCCTGTGAGCATGTCAAATGCATAAAAAAAACTCCATTCAAAACCTTACTTGAATAAAATTATGTAAATGTTACTGGCAAGATGTATTTAAAATATCAACAATACTCTATCAACACTCTGCAGAACAAAAATATCTTACCTGTCAGTCTTTCGGTGCTTTAATCTATAGCAATGTACTGTATTCTGTACGAAATATGTATTATTTCCCTTTGAGGTATAATTCAGAGGAAGTATAGCCTAAATTCACACAAAATGGAAAAACTCAGGTAAAGTATTTGTACTCCAGTCACGACCTTGTATTTTCCTGCCTCAGTGTGCATATTACTGCAGATCTGCAGAGTGCCTTATGTCTTGATTATCAGAACGGAAACTATGTAAACATGAGAGCTAAAAAGCACAGCAGAATTAAAATGCTCGGGTATGATGTGGCATGGTGAACTATAAGTTATGTACAGGTAAATGATAAACACATAAACATAAGGTAGAGTAATTAACAAACTGATCACTCATACCTAGAGCCTGGACTTCAGAGTTCCCTCTCTTAATTAATCTGAATTTTCTGTGTGAAGTCCTTCCAGGCTTCTGCACATGAATATCATTAATGCATGCCCCCCATCCACATCCCCCATGCAACTGCCACCACAGGAGGACAGTAAATCACATTATGAGTGGACTAACAAACAGGCTGAGAGAAAGTTGTTATGATACGTGAGGAGATGTGTTTTGGTGTGCTCTGCTGTCTGTCTGAAACTTTAACTGGTCAAGAAACTACTTTGCTTGTCGTGACTGCACACTCGGTGTGGTGCAGTTAGCCTTAGGCTGTTAGTGGATCTCTACTTGCGGAGCTCCTGCAACACCTACAACCCGCTTACTGCCTGCTCTGTTTACCTGCACCTCCTGACCTATTAGTGCCTTAATGAGCTGAATACTACCATGTAAGTAGTAAGACATTTAGGAAGACAGTGGATTAGATGATTATTTTTATTGTTTGTCTCTTTTTTTCTCTTCCAGAAATAGATAAATACATTGTATATAAGTGTATGTCTGGTGTCTGATACACTCAGTTTCTCACTTGCAAAAGGATTAAGAAATTCTTTGATGATGCATGTTTGACATTCAATACAGAAGAGAGATGTCTCTTTCGTTGGGTTGCCATTAGCTCTGCAGCACATAAAAAAGACGCACACAGACACACACCGAGGACTAATGCATTTTTCTTTAAGTTCATTTCACTTTTCTCCTAATTTAGTTTCAAGGGCAAGCTGCTTGTTTCAGTGTTTTTTATTTTATTAATTTCACTGATATGCATGGATATCATTAAATACATTTATAAGAGAGATTAAGGGAAATGCAGCTGATTATTATCTTTTCTAGTTTTGTTTTGTTTTTTTTAAATTTATTTTAATTACAAAGGTTTTACACCTAGTTTAGTTTTTAGTTTTTATTGCCCCCTCCTAGCTTTTATATCAGTTTTGACACAGAATGAATGCATACAGTTACATTAAATAGCTATACAGACATAGACTGCACACATCTCTCCTGCATCTTTGTGAGCTGTTCAGCTCACTAGAGGAGATCTAAACAGTAATTCATAAACAAATATTGACACTTTGTCTCACCAACTGCATTTCTAATTCGCAGTGAAATTAAATCATTCTTTGAAGATGTATTTCTGCTTTTCAGAGAATAGATGTGTGAGGTTCTACAAAACCTGCGAACTGCCAGAGCATTTTCCGGTGGCCCGAAGGTCGTTTTCGGCCTGCAGCAAACCGTCAGTGAACATGCATTGAACTTGAGCAGCAAAGTCACAGCAAACACAAGAGAGCTGACGGACCTCTCAGGCATGACCCTGCAGGGTTCATGGTGAGCACCTCAAAGGGGAAGTGCATGTGTGCTTGCTCTTACTTTCTTTCTGTAAAGCCTGTACATGCTTCTAGTGGAGTCAACAGGCATAATGCTGATTCCTCAAGAAGAAACATGGAGCACAGAAGGAGAGATTGGAAAAGAGGTGAATGAAAAACATGAGCATGAAAACGCATAGTTAGGCTTTTTTTGTACTGTTGTAGTTCATGCTCAAGTTCAGTAAGTTCACTGTTGCATTGTAGATTTATTGCATGACGTATGAAACATTTCCTGTGTCTGTCCTTGTGGCAGCTGAGCTGATTCTGCTGTCTGTCCAGTGATGGAGAGGGATGTCAGTATTGCCCATAATGGATAACAGTTTGTTTAATTTCAAGTGTTTTCCCACTTCGCAGCCAATCATGGGGTTCTTCTTCAATGGGGTTCTTGGTGTATATGAATATTTAGTATTAAAATTTGGATGCTAAAACTGGGAGACTTTACAACGGGCCTTTTCAAATTTAAAATTGCTGACACTGTAATTCTAGCATATCCAGTCATGGAGCTGTTTACATTATGTGTGCGTTGTGTTATATTCACAATTGTGTTATTACACTTGCAGCCATTAGCATATATCTACAGCCACAATAGCTGACTTTTGCTCTTTTTTTGGTTTCTTAATTATGTCATGAAGTCTCATCTCCATCCAATCACTTTTTGACCATGGCTCAGTTCCTTCAGTTTTCATTAGTGCACAACACTGATACACGAATGGCTTGTGCAGAAAAGGGGCAGGAGTGATACAGTGTGATTTCATGTCTTTTTCAAATTGCAAAATGTAATATTGAGACAGCTTTCATTTTAGCACATATTATTAAAATGGGTTGGATGGGTACATTTTTTCATAACTCCAAAAGTCCGTTACTGTAATCGCAGACTGAAGGAATATGTGACTGTGCCAAATTGCCAGTGTCATGGAGTCTGTTGCCTCGACCCTGCTTGCTGGGTTCACTGTGGGTGCTCTGGCTTCCTCCTTCAGTACAAAGACATGCATGTTAGGTTAAATTGTGATTCTGAAATCTCTGTAAGTGTGGCTATACGTCTGAATGGATTGAGTAGTGACCTGTCCAAGGTATATCCTGCCTTTTGCTCAGTGACAGAAGGGATAGACTCCAGGAAATGTAAGTTTGTTGTGTAAATATCAAGTGATTTTTAACTAATTTCCCTTTATGATACCTTAAAAAAGACTATAAACAGGCACCACTCCTCATGTACTGCAGTCCGTCTGCCATCAGATGTCACTGTTTAACAATTTTAGATATGTATTTCACAAATAGCTGCAAACTTTATACTCATACCTTACAATATAAATTAACGTTTTTACCATCAAACAGGAAATAAACAACGGATTTCGGGCCTTTAGAGAAGTAAAAAAGAAAAAGAAAAGAAAAAGAAAGAAAGAAAGAAAGAAAAAAGAAAGAAAAACACATCTATCCATTGTAGGTCAGGATAAAATACGTCTTTGTTTTTATTTCCCCGTCTTATGTGCTAGAGAGAAAGAGAAAATATTAACGTCACATTTAAGTGATCTCCTTGCTTTAAAGTGTAGCATAGTGCAGATCTACTGAGTTAAAGCCACAGCAAACAACATTTCGCACCTTAAAAATGATCTGCATCCATAAATAAAGTACCAAAATAAAGGTACAATGACTAAAAGACCTCACCTAAGAATCTAGACACCTTTTGCAGTAACTTGCCCAGGATGGTATTTACTAGGAGCTACTTCCTCCCTGATAATTTCAACATAAAAGTACACGCTTAAAGCTAAACACTGATGAGTCAAAAAGACCACAAAAAGTGTTTTTTCATCAATGTATATCACACTTCTGCCATAAAACTTGTCCTTATGACGGTTTTAGAAGATTATTAAATGATACATTTACAGCTGTGGATACATCTCATTGAGTGAAATCAGCTGAGACACAATACAGTGTTTGTGTGCATAAAAATGGGTCAGTGGTGGCAAACATATAAGCATGTTTGCACAGGAAATAGGTTGCTGACACTGCTGGGCAGAGTGATTATAGACCGCCCAGCTGTCCCAAACATCCTGTGTTTGTTGTGAGCTCATTTAACTTCATATTTTTTGTGAATATGCAGTCATACAGGATGACAATAAATTAAATGATATGTGTGTTTTCAGGCAGATTGTGCCTTGTTTCAATATTTGGTGCATATTCCTAAATAAGTTTATATTTGATTGTATCATGTCAAGCACAGTGCCAGTGAAAAGTGGCTGTAAGTAATTTAGTTGGTGTGCACTGGGCTGTACAATTAAGAGACTGATTTCATGCTGTTTTATGCTTGTCTTGCACCACATGTATGTCACAGGAAAATATCTGACAGCTGCAGTTTGCAAATAGAATTAGTTGAGCACATTCAGTTAATGCATTTTTAATAAATTCTGCATTTAAACAGACCATTTGCTAAATGCACTCAGCTGTTTAATACTTGCCATGTGTATAATTAATAATAACACGATGTAAGGTGATGATAAATATATAATATAATGTGAACAGGGGCCATACTGCATGCAAAGTGAGGATATTGTTAGCAAAAAGACAACTCAAAAGTAAAAGTAGGCGTGATAGAATTTCAGTTGACTCAAATAAAAATAAAACCTTGACTTTGAAAACCAAAAAAAACGAAGTAAAGCAATATTGCACTCTTATAAAACACACTAACAATAAATAAATAAATACATACATACATACATACATACATACATACATACATACATACATACATACATAAAACAGGAAATGTCCCCAGTTTTCATCTGTGTAATTTTGGTCAAATTTGTCAACAAACCCCAAATTTCATCATGATTTCATGTTAACTGCCATCACAATGTCATGTTTTTTTTGTAATAGCCTACTTACTAGAAACACCCTCCATATTATAATAATTAAAAAGACTGAACCTGAAACTAATGAAAAGTGAACTAAAAGTGAACTTTGGAAACAAACTGAAAGGAAAATATAAAATAAAATTCATTAGAAATACAAAACAGCAGAAATTTAAACATAGGACTTTAAATGTCAGCTCACAGGACATTGTTACCTTGGCTGTACCTTTTACCCACAGCAAACTTTGGAAAAACTCAATTTGAATACTTTCCTGCGCACAGATAGAACGAGCTACAAAAACCTATGAAGTTATCTTAGCTGATTCCACTGGAGCATTTAAAAAATGTTATATTTGTGTATCTGCCACTACTTTTGTACTTGTTTCTTTTTTTTTCTTCCTTACTTCTCATTTACAAGAAGTCCCTTTAGGGGTTGCCATAGCAGCCCCTAAAGGGACCTCTTGTACATGGCTTTATTCATTTCTGAGCATGTATACTGTGTCTTTGTGACTTTGTGTTCTCAAACTGTATGCCCTTTGTTGAAAAGAAGATCTCAATCTCAATGGCCATCTATTTGAATAAAACAATTTAATTCTACTCTTTCTTTTGGCTGCTTCCTTTAGGGGTCACCACAGTGGATGATCTGCCTCCAGCTGACCCTATCCCTAGGATCCATACCCTCTGCACTGTCCTCCTTCACTACATCCATGAGCCTCCTCTGTGATCAACATCTTTTGTCCAGTATATCCACTGTCTCTCTTCTACACAAGTCCAGACCATCTCAACCTTGCTTCACTAACTTTGTCCTAAAACCGCTCAACCTAAGCTGTCCCTCTGATGTACTCATTTCTAATCCCGTCTATCCTGGTCACTCCCAACAAACATGTAAACATCTTCCACTCTGCCACCTCCAGCTCGGCCTCCTGTCTTTTTGTTCGTGCCACCGTCTGTAAACCATACATCATAGCAGGTCTCACCAACATCCTGTAAACCTTCCCTTTCACTCTTGCTGTATTCATCTATAACAAATCACCTCCGACACTCGTCTCCGGCCCTGCACTCTCTTCTTCACCTCTCTTGTGCACTGTCTGTTGCTTTGGATGGTTTACCCCAGGTATTTAAACTCATCCACCTTCACTACCTCTACTCCTTGCAGCTTTAACGTTCAAACACGTGCATTCTGTCTTGTTTGTACTGACTCTCCATTTGCCCTTTTGGTTGGACATTTCCCGTGTGCCTGCGTGGGCCTCCTCCTCTACTCCACTTTCCTCTCACAGTCCAAAGACATGCATGTTAGACTTACTGGTAGTTCTAATTTCGCCATGTGAGGCAGATAAGGTGCCTTGTAAATAAATGTATGGTTTAAAAAGTCTAGGCTAAATTGTTTTTACAGGGCAGTAAGATAAGAAAAGTACATTACATTTCACTTTGAGTTTTTATTTTCATTTTGGTTTATTTTCAGTTCCTTTCCTGTGTGGATCTGCTCATTTCAGTTTAGTTTTTATTTTTGGAAAATGTTCTGTTTCAGTTCAGTTTTTATTAGTTTCAGTGTTACTTTTGGTATTATTTTTTTATTGGGGTGGCATTTGTCAGTCTATTACAATGCAAACACTTCTTATCATGTAGACATTGCAGTCTCAATGAACATGAGCACATTACCTAGGTGGTTTTTATTCTAATGAATTTTTGTAAGCACACGGTTTGTTTGTCTTTATAAAAAAAACCCAACTCATTTTAATTCTTTTTTAATTTAAGTAAAATATTTTCCACGCAATATTTTACTTTTGTTTTAGTTTACTGTAATAACGGTGTTACAATCCGGATATTTCCTCCTCAACACGGGAAGTCTTATTTTGAAAATAAATACAAGCACGGAAGTAAGTTTAATCGCGAAAGCTCACTGGACCGCCACACTTTTTTTTTCTTTTTTTTTTCTTTTTTTTGACGGAAATGAGGACTAACCATTTTTTTTCCGCGTCAAGTTCGTGGCTGAAAGTTTTCTTCCTCTCTCTTTTCCCCCCCTTTTGCGGAGGACCAGTCGCATGTAGTCACAATGAGGGAGAAAGCGAAGGACTTTTTATCGCACGGCTTCTCCTCCGGTGTCCACTTCACGTTGCTCCTCACTGACGTCGTTTAGACTTACTTTAACGCACAACACTCTTCCGTTATGCGAAGTCCAACTTGTTGGTTAGTCGTCGTGCTGCGGTGGGTGCCCATCCGAGATAACGGAGAACGTGAGTATGTTGTGGCAGTAACTTTCACCCCCCCTCCCTCTCCCACACTCTTTTCTTACCATTGCTAAACTTTTCTTTCTTTCTTTATTAAATGTAGCCGCATGGAGACTAATCCCAAAATGTGCAGCAGCAATGTGAACATTTTTTTCTTTAAGGTCGGAAAAAAGAAGTGTAAAAAATAAAAAACGTGGTCGTGCATAGTTTAAAGGGTCTGCAGGAGCAGCTTCCCGAGTGGGTTGCGTGCAGGCGGTGCTGGCGCAGATTTGTCTTTTCTTTTCTTTTTTTTTCTTTTGCCCCTAAAGTATATATATTTTTTTTTAAATAGAAAGAAACTTGGTCCTGTCAAACCAAAGAACAGCTTCTTCTGTCTCAGCGAGCACAGCTGTCACAATATACACACATGAAAATGTGCAGTTGGCAAGTTTATAACTAACTCGAGTGAATTTATGTCACTCCAAAAAAAATTGTTTTAGGCTTTGGCGCAAATTTACTCAGCAGTGGTCGCCATGGTGATGACGCAATACTAATCCCACTGCCCCTTGATTTTAGTGATTCGTGTCAGGTATTTAAATACAGAGACAGGCACTGATAAAGTGCGCTTTAAAAAAAAAATACTGTGTTAAAAACGTGCATCTGAAATTTAGTTTGCGCCTGTTCATGACTGCTGGATGGAGATTAGAAACTAGTGGGGAGAAACCGCTTGGTTTTTGGGGTCCAGTGCTGTGTGTGTGTGTGTGTGTGTGCGTGAGAGAGAGAGAGAGAGAGAGTAAATCAAAGTACTAATTTTCGTGTGTGTGTGTGTGTGTGTGTGTTGGAAGGAATTCAGTTCTATTTCTGGCTCATGGCTCTGTGTGTTTGTGTGTGTGTGTATTTGTTTGCACCGATTCCAGCTTTTAGAGCTTTGAAATGAAGGTACTTTTGGGAAGGTGAAGACGTGTTGGCCAACGTGCCTTTAGTTGTGATGGTTCAGTTCAAGGTGTGTGACTGTGGAGTGCTTTATGTGGCAGCATTGGTCTGTGTGTGTACTACAGGAGCATGATCCTTCAAAGTAAAAGCTTCACTAGCTGTAGTGGTTGCTGAAATCCTCTGACCAGAAATGTGTAGTAAAGAGCAGATGGAAAACTAAATTCTAAGATACTTTATGGAAAATATTGGGATTATGGTGCAGATAAAAAAAAACAAAAAAACAAAAAAAGAGGCTGCTAAACATGTTAATACCAATGTATTAACTCTCGATTGGGGGATTTGTTTTGTTATATATGTGTTATAACTTGGGGAGTACCACATCAAGGCCTAAATACATTTTTTATTTAATACATTTTCATGCCCACCAGATATGTTTTGCCCTCCTTAATCGCCATCAAATGGTTAAAAATAGCATGAAGACATGCTGACTTCAGTAAAATAAGATGGCCCATTACATGCACCACTGTTTGGGTAACTCATTACATTACAACATTATATTGGAGGTAATAATAAGCTGTCATTCACCTTAACATTTTCTTAGCATAATTCTGCCTCTTCTACATTTTTCGGTGGTCCTGTTATTTTACTTTTGCCCATGTGTGATCTGTATTATCTAAACAGGTGCTGAAGCTTACCTGCAGGGTACATATTTACCTTGTGAGGTCTGCATACTTTGATGACTGAGTCATTTTGATGCAACAGTCACACCTTGAGCCACAGAGGCACTGAACACAAAAAATATGCCTCTTGGGTGGGAAAGTAACACGGCTTTGTATGAAGTTTCTTTGTCTGATCATTTTAACTCTGCCAACCCGACGGGGTTTATGCCAGACAGGCCTGCAAAGCTGGGAGAACATTTAATGGTGCATTGGGTTAAGGTAGCGGTATCCAGTCACCATAACTTACAGTGTGGGATAAAGAGCGATGCTGAGCGATGCAGGTGCAGCTCTGGCTATGTCTTCTGTGCAGAGATTAATGAATTAGAAAGGCGAAAGAGAGACAGCGAGGAGTTTAGTTCCTGCTTCCAGCATGAAGAAAAAGTAATGTAGGCCATACCAGCTGGAAAACACTGAGTCATGTCAGGCACAAACAGCATACCATAAAAAAATGACTGAACTAATTGCATCAGAAGGTGAAACTGTATTAAGTCATGAGATATCCTTTTTTTTTTGTAGTTTAACCACAACTTAACTCTTTTGTCTGTTGTGATAGTAGCTTTTGTTTGAAAATACATGCTAAAAAAAAGTCTTCAGTCTTGGTCGTCATTGTTATAAGCTGGTAAAAAACCCTCCACAGACTAAAGTCTATCTGTAATCTTTTTACAGGTTTGCAGCACTTCCAGATTCCTGTTTGGCTTGTGTAGTCTCAAGCGAAACTGTTATTTCTCAGAAAAAAGCCCTTTTACTTCCCCACAGATTTTCTTGATTTCTGATGCATGGATACATTGGTTCTGTCTTCACTTCTCTTTTGCTCTTTGTGGTATTGGCTAAAGTGGGGGTGTCACACTCATAGGCCACATGCAGCCCAATCTGATCTCAAGTGGGCTATGCCTGTAAAACTGTATTAATGCAAAAGGAAGAAAGGGAAGAAAAAACTCAATATAGTTGTAAACAACTACAAGTATATTCTGAAAATGTTTTTAAAAAAAGCTAAACAGAGACGTGCCATTAAACACGAGCTCGAGTTGAACATTATGCCTGACCTTCGACATTCATTTAGTGAGTTTTCTCTCATTGCAATTTACTGATCACAGCGGAGCTATAGAGGGAACAAAACCTTCACATGTGGTGTTTTTGTAACTAAACAGCATTAGTGTTTTATGACCTTTATTAATCCGACAGCTTGGTTAGATCTCAAAATCCTTTTGCTTTCTGTACATTTTCATTCCTGTGCTATCCAGGATTAGCAGTGCATTTTGTTTTCAGTTTTCACACTTTGCAAAGCCATCCAGTGGCTCCTGGGGCGCATGTTTAACACCCGTGGACTAAAGAGGCGGTGTGGTGTAAGCGTTCAAACATAAAAATAAATAATAAACCTGAATTCTGTGGCTCATCATAGTAACTCTGCCATAAATTTTTCACCACCAGAGTATCTTGGAGTCTCTTTAGAGAGGTGCGGGACTCTTTTCAGCATGATTATAACAAGATTTTCTCCAACATGATATGATTACTTGTTTGGGGATTTTATGCAATACAGCGCATTAATATCCTGGAAGCTTTCTGAGAAGTATTTCCTTGAAAGAAAGGAGTGCAGCTTCATCGTGATCATTTTTACTTTTTTCTTTTTGAACCAGTTGTGTATCCAGAAATAAGTGAGCGTAGCGAACTCTGCAGCTTTGGCTATCAGCTGTGGATCAGACAATGTCATGGTTCGATGTCTTGAACTGAGATGTTATCAGAGTCAGCTTTTCCGCTTCCCTCAGGGGTTCTAAGAAATCCACTGATGAGACCACGAGAGAGGTCTGACCCACAGTGGCCCTATGGGGAAGATAGAGGAGGGAGGAGGAGGCAAAAGAGAGAGGAGAGCCATGGGAGATAATTTGGCAGGGAGCTGGGAGTTGACTGAGAAATAAAGAAGAAACAAATTAGGACCAAAAAAAAGGGAAGGAAAGAAGGCTATTTTCTGGTGATAATAGACTTTCTACAATAACCCAGACATTATTGAGCTGTTGGCGTGTGTTTATGTGGTATAACTTGCACAGCTTTTGGCATCCGAAGCCTAAAATTTCAGCTTTAACTGTGGATTCTCACCACAGACACACACATATACACATAAGGTGCTCACTACGGTTAAGTACTTGCCTGTGTGTGAACACGTTTGTGCAAGTGTTAGAGGGGGGATACGCATGCGTGCCTGTGTTTTTTCCAAAACAGCAATAATTAGAGAGTGTGTGTGTGTGTGTGTGGGTGGGTGGGTGTTTTACTCCAATGCACCCTTGTTCTTGTTGTTGGAAGAATGTTGATTATAGTCTTTATTTAGCTGCAGCAGCATCAGGATCTCACTTAAAGCATGTGTGCGCTTGTAGGCTCGGCATTTGCAGGACATTGATGGATATGTGTGTGTGGGTGGTTTCACACAGTGAAGTTGTATGATGGGGTCAAGAGTTTGTTTTGTTTTCAAGTTGTCCAAAGAAGCACTGCCCGTCATGACAAGTTTTTCCAGATTCCTTGGCTGTGTGGTCCAGAGCTGGAGTTGGTCGGTGTGTTTAAACTGTGCAATTCTTTTGTTGTTGTTTCATTTTTTTACAAAAATGCTAAGTACTTCATGGTTGTAGCAATGCAAATGTGAGAATTTCCTGCCCTTGCACGTCAATCAGAGCTGTGTTTTTCTGTTTAGCAGAAATACGAGTCATGTCTTAGCTGAAGTGAAAGTAGGATCACATTTCTGTGAATGTC
The DNA here is from genome assembly GCA_015106755.1 of Etia nguti. Classification (NCBI taxonomy): domain Eukaryota; kingdom Metazoa; phylum Chordata; class Actinopteri; order Cichliformes; family Cichlidae; genus Etia; species Etia nguti. The sequence goes on along the minus strand of VUQG01034706.1, from coordinate 5,042 downwards.
CAGTTTGCAGCAAGTCCCATAAGTTTGTTCCCATCACAAGCACAGAATTTGCTATCAATGCAAAAAAACAGGATTCTTGGGAAATGTCTTTGTGCCAAAAAGAGGCACTTTGTAAGACCTAACACAGAAACTCTGTTGGCTCCTTATAAGCGCCAACGTCAAAAGGTTTATACTCCTGAATTAGCCTTCCGGGAAGTCAGATGCCTGCAGATGATTCACTGCCGATCTGAGTGACTGAAGGAGTCAATTATGTCTCAGCCAAACCCCGACAACATCTCAACACAGTTACACACACTGATAGAGTATTGCACCTCTTAAATATTGGCATGAAACTTAACAGTGAATCGGAACAATCATGTGACTCATTCATAAAATGCTTGTGGATTTCAGACAGACATGCGTCTGGAGTTTTGAGTCGTGAATGTTTGAATCGACTGAATTGTTTTGATTTGACTCAGCTTTAGTGGTGAGTAGTGAGTCAAGGATTGTTGTCATCAGCTTTTCAGAAACTAAGCCTTTGTTTATCCCTTCCAGTAAGAAGTTGAGGTCGAGCTTTCGGTGACAGTTGAGCTGAGAAGCTTACTTAAACTGTTTAGAGATTCAGTGTGTGGATATTTAATGTTCTGTAATGTGCACGTCAGGGTTTATTTTGCAAGGGATCAAAGCGTGCGTGCAGGGAAAGTTTCAAACAGAGTGCGTGTGCTCGTATTTTTTGTTGTTGCAAGAATCAGCTTTTGTGCCTCCGTGATAGCTATGAATTTGTGAATTATTGTAAAAGCTATGTCTGGAAGTATTTGAGAGAATTTTGGCAAACAATTACTGTTTTTTAACTTCAACAATGAACTGATTTTTGTGTTTAACGGTAAAAAAATCACTCTCATTTGTTCTTGGCCAACAATTTCTAGGCTAATTAGACCAAAATTTGAATATCTCCTGATAATGTGGCGATATATTGTACCCAAAAGGTCAGAGGTAAAGTTTTGACTCGGTTTTTAGGCCTGTGTGACTGGGGGCTCAGTTCTTTAGTGATCTGTTTGGATCGCAGGCAGCCATTTCTGTTGTGAGTGAGCCTGGCCACTGGTCTTTGTAATTATTCATACATCTATTTATTTATTGATTGGCATTTTCGGGTCTCTATTGGAGCTGAGTGTCAAAAGTAATATCCATATGAATGTCAGCAGAACATTGCTTTGTAACAAGATGATCAACCCACCTGTCAGTGTTTTTTGATATTGTGACTCATTTGTGTAGCTCTAGGGTAAATAAGAATTAAATATTAAAAGTCAGGAGCGTATTTTTTATCCTTCGATGACGCAGAAATGCAACAGATTTGTGAAACATCAGTGGTGGATATTCTCTTGTTCTCTTCTCTATGTTTGCATTAGTCTGCATCACAGAGCTGGAGAAATCAAGAGGTGATAAAAACAGTGGTCAAGACTTGTCTTTTGTATTGGGTACACTGTTTCTTGCTATACACTACATATGGGCAAATTGCTATTGCTTAAGGAGGTGGGGGGCTCAGGCCTCTGCATTCCCACAACAATAACACAATGCTGCTATTCTTAAGACACAGAAATAAAGTCCAGCCACTTTCTGCCTATTTCCTATGGTGTGGGAACTGAGACAGGGAGGCAGGTTGGGAAAGTAGGAAAACTAAAGGCTGGGTCTATGATGATAAGAAGGAATTCAAACTGTGTGCAGGAGTAATCCACGTTGAACATTGGAAAACAAAACTGGCGTTTTAGCTTAAATGAAACGGTTAATATGATGATATTATGTGTCCTGACTAATACACATCCTTCCAGCTGTCCGACATCCTACCAATGACTAATACAAAACATCTTTACACAATCTGTAGTCTGTCATTATCCTGACCCTGGCATGTCAAGGAAATACTAAAATATAGGGCTCGTGTAGCAACAGGCAAAAAAAAAAAAGAAAAAAGAAAAAAGAGAGAGGCAAGTTATGACTTAAGCTTTGATTGTGTGGATGTGACATGTGAGGAGGGAATGAAGTCAGCAGCGAATGAAAGGCATCACAGACAGCACAGGCCTCAAAGCTGACAAAACACAACACACAATGAGGTCTGTGTTACAGGCAAACAGTTCATTACAGTCAGGCCCGGTAAAGGTCTGATTTGGTGTAACAATTCTCAGAAACAGCGGTTTTAGATTACACCTTTAGGTTTTGTTAGTTTTTTAATTTACAAAGATGAATAATAAAATATTTACCAGAGGTCTGATCATGTGATTTCTGATTGGGTCACAGATAAAAAACTAAACTCCTCATGAGCGACTAGTACGATTAAAGCAGGCACTGACGGCTCCACACGGGCAGACATTTGACTGATTTTGGTCTCGGTTTCACAACTGTTACACCCCCTGCTTTCACTCCACAGCTAACGTGGAGGTTTTTTGTTTTTTTTTACATGTGTTAGACAAAATATTTCCTTCTGATTCTCCTGGAGAATCACTGTGAAGTATTTTAGCTTCCAGGCCCCATCACCATCAGCATTTCTTGTGGCCTCTAGTAAGTACATTTAAACCACTTGAAAAGCCACAGTGGGTATGTTATCTGTTCAGCACTGTAGTGGTATTTGAAAAATTCATATCGCGCTTGACATTATGAATGGTATATCAGTACATCCAGTGTACCGGGCAGCACTGAAGCACATGGAGTTGGGTTTAAATGTAGTGCTCTTTAATCTTTCTTATTTTTTCAGCATTTTTGAGTCTTTATAATGTCATAAATTTAAAACACCGATAAAGAAATCTTCGGGGCTGAAGAAACACGTTTTCACAATTTAAAGCCAAAATCTAGTTTTTGAGCATAAATTTAAGCATCTGTCTCATGAGATATAAAAGCAAAACTGCACCAATTTGATGTTGATGATACTAAATAAAAGAAACAAGCACTGGCAGTCTAGGATGTTTGACCTGTTTTCTGATAATTCAGTGAAGAAAACCTGAAAAAGTGCATTTTGGGGAAACTTGAAAGACTTCTATCACCGTGTGGGATAGATGGCTGGTCAACTTATTTTCTAATATAGGAATATTTTAACACTTTCAATCTTATGGCATATCAAATCCAGATTTGCGGACCTCTGTAATGTGATTTCAGTCTCAGTTTCGGTATTGTTACACCCCTGCTCTTGCTCCATAGCTTCTTTGTGAGTAATGTGGCTACATCAGAATTGTTTTCCTTTTACATGTGTTAGACAAAAGGTTTCCTGCTCATTCTCACAGAGCAACAAGTTAGCGTTTGTAACAGGGATTACAGAGCCAAAACCTCTCCATGTCTTTGTGATATCCAGATTAAACCTTTTATAACACCGCCACTGGTCTCTGGCTCTGCCTAGTCGAGATGTAGTTGCAATCGCCGCTTCCCCTCCCCTTGTGTTATATCTTTGAATCAGCTGATGCTTTCCTCGGGCTATGGGAAGTTAAGCCCAAGGTTATCTCATGTTTCAGCGCTACTTCCTCCTTTACAATATGTTCTTCAATTATGTAAGCTGCGTGCGTCTCGCTTTCTGCTCTGTGTATTATCAAAGCTCTTTCACATCTCACTTCACACAAACAGGAACAGTAAGCCTCAGCCAATCCCAACCCTGCGACTGTATGTCTTTTTCATGTCGGCCTCTGCTTTTATGCACCTGATCAATCGGCCTCAACGCAGCTCGTTGCGTGTAGCTGATGTCAGGCCGTGCCACTTTGGCATGATGCAGAGCAGCTTGTTGCACTCAAGTATAAAACATGAAGTGAAAGGAATGGAAAAAAGGTCACATGGTGTCGGTTTGTGTTAACTGGTATGTTGCCTATCAGTACAGCAGGCAGTTGTGCTTGTCAAAACAATATTGAATGGTGACTGTATTAGAGCGAATTCCTGGACCTTTTTCTCTTGAAAACAGACTTGGATAGTAGTGGTATGTGGATTTTTATTTATGTCGGTTTTCAATTTTTTTGTTTTTTATGGATGTTGTTGATCAAACTTGGTGGAACATTTATTAACTTTATGTACACTTATGGCCATGGCTATGAAGCAGTCTCTTCACAGGCATGGCGATATATTTTCTTAGTTTACAGACCAAACTAGGAAAGTTATGAAACTATAAATTGGCTAGTTCGTATCATAGACTGTACGTAAAAGATGGAGGCAGCCACCGAAGCAGTTCCCATTAATTTCTGGACTCCTCGTTTTGAAGTATTTAGTTTAGGTTATTGGTCACTGCCAGTTTGTCTTGTCACTAACTTAACAGCTGACAATAGAAAACTTGGATCTAAACTCTGATCGCACTAAAAAAAGATAGATAACATTTAAAATTGAACTTTCACTCAGTAGTGCCCACATGTTCTAAAAAAAATAAATAAATTGAAATGCTCAAAAAGCAGCACAGACGCGGTTTGAGAGGATTTGAATGAAGACTAATTAGTGGACAGCTACTGGTTATAATGGTCTCTGTTGGTATACTTGTCAATCAAGGCAGTCAAAATCTAAATGGTTTTATTCATCCACTCTACAGATGTTAAGGAGAAATAAGCTATAGAGACCAAAGCAGTTCCTGTATCAGACTGCTAACGTGATTGCTGCTGCTTAAAATGGGATTATAGTGGCCCATTTATGCTCGCCGTTCTCACTCTCCCATCTATAGCAGCAGTGTTAAAACATAGCAAAAATGAGTAATCATAATACTAAGATCACTAGTAATGACGTGCCTCTGTGGAGTGATTGCAAAAAAAACAATTAGTGATTTCACATCTTTTCAGTTTCATATTGCGACTCGGTTTATTTTTATCTCAGAAGCCGATAAAAGCTGACCCATTTCCTCCCATTAATATCATGTTGATAAGAGCTAAAATTACCAGCTGTTCTTCAGCAGGAACATTTTGTAGCTAATTTAGCTTCGTGTGTACTCTCGTATATCTGACCAAATGATCATGTCACGAGCTTTTGGTGCTGAATTATGATCTGACTTACATTTTTTTCTCTCAACAGTTTTAGCTTAGATCATGTGATCGTATGATTTTTTTTTTTTTTTTTGTGCA
>VUQG01034704.1:99076-117020 GCA_015106755.1 Etia nguti | reverse complement strand
GGGGGTGGAGGGGAATAATTCATCTAGATGCTGCCACACATCAGAGCCTCAAAGCTGAGAGATTTCAGATTATTGCATAAGGTAGAAACAGAAATTTCCTGCTCACCTGTGAGTCAGAGCAAAGGTGTTGTTTTTGTTGCAAAGCTTTGAACTTTCTTCACTCAGTCATTCACTGCAGAGAGCTGGAGCTCACCGGTTTCCTATTGCTGGCCAAATTTGCTCTTAGATTTTAAGACCAGATGGATTTTGATCAAAAATACATTTGTTTTAATGGGTAAATATTTCATCAAATTTCTAATTCTTCACATTTGCTGCAAGGGTTGGTTTGTTTTTTTTTTTTGCTTTAAGCTCCATTAACAGTTTGTTTAAAAAAAAACACACACACACCAAAAAAAAACAATTGTCAACTAAGATTTCAACTGATGTTATCATGGTCGATTCTTTCCACCACTGATTGCCCGTCTTCTTTGATGAAAAAGCCAGATATGTTTTAGGGAGGGCCTGCCGTATGATTGAAGACTGTGTCTTTCGGTTTCACAGCCAGATCCGTCTCACGCTCCTGATGACTGTTTTTAAAAAGTAAAAATGCCAAAGGTGAAAATGCTTAGCTTCAGGCTTTAAAAACTGGATTACATGAAACCTGTTGGTCCATTTTTATACACATTCTTGACCACATTCCATTTACGTTAGGTACTTCCAGGATGCTTGTTTTTTGTAGTCTGGTTCTCTGTCAAACCTTACTGGTACACTTAGTGAAGTCACGCATACTGTTGTTACTTCCTGCTATGACAAGAAAATATTTCCTTGTATATGTTACATGATGTACAATAAGCTTTTGAAGAATCTCTAAATCCACTGATCTGCTACACCAGCAGGATTACCTTAGTCCTGTTATTGTCACACTCTTGTCCTGCACTAACCACTGCAACTCTGTGCTGTTTATGATGCTTGCTGGTTATCACTCTCGTCATCTGTTTGCTCACCATGAATACTGAGTCAGTTCAAACAACTCTAAGCAATGGGTACATAAAAATAGTCCTCATCATTAAAGATTCACCATAACCCTGAGTAATTACTTGGCAGAGGAAGCATTCAATATGAACAATTAAGCAGAAACTGAGATTCATGAGACCAGAAAACAATGTTCAGATCTTCTAGTGACCAGTTTTGGTGTCCAATTTTGCTTTGAATTGTTAAAAGTTTTCTCTCCTTAGCTGACTGGAGTGGCACCCAAGAAGTTCATGGTCTTGTTCTTTCAGAGATGTCCTTCTACAGTATATGCCTTGGTTATTTAAGTTACTGTTGACCTCTGCTCTGAAGTCTGACATTAATAATGTATTTTTGCTAAGAGAAATGACGCTCACTGGATATTTTCCTTTCTTTATGCCAATCTCTGTAAATCCTAGAGATGGTTGTTCAGGAAAATCCTAGCAGAACTGTCATTTCTGAACATTTCAAATCTGCTCATTTAACTCATAGATGGTAAAAACACGGACAAAATGAAGGAGAAATGAAGCCAATGCGAAAGTGTTTTAGACTTTTTAGGGCACCAGATGGTGGTTGCAAAAGACTCAAATCTATAGAAGTCTATTAAAAAACAGCTTTCTGTCTTGAACTCTGTAAAGACTTTCCTTCTGAGTTCACTGACTTACTCAATCTTCTTGGTTATTTTTTAAAATCTATTTTGAAAATCTTAAGCTCTATTTGAGAGTGGAGGATTATCTGTGGTATAAAACCGAACACTGATTGGCTACAGATTAGTCAGTCACAAGTCCGGAGCATGCATCAGACCTGCTCTGTTTTTTTGCAACTGAGATGGAAATAAGGGAATTTTTTTTTTCTTCAGGCTCCAAAACGGGACTTCAGGAAACAGTGGATGATGTCATGGTAGCTACGTCCATCTTTCATACTGTGGTCAGGTCAGGCACCGATGATACCATGTTCAACGTCACTTAAATTGCTCTTCTACCCCATTCTGATGCTCAGTTTGAACTTCAGCCCATCATCTTGACTCCTTTTATATATGCCTAAATGAACCAACTTGCTGCCATGTGATTGGCTGATTAGATATTTGGTTTGACGAGCAGGTAAACAGGTGTACCTAACAAAGTAACTTAAAAAATGGTTTGGGTGAGTTGCAGGAAAAAAAAGACATCTCTTTTACAGTATAAAATAAGAAAAGTTCCAGTATGCAGTAAATTTAAACATAATAGCTGAAGACCTTGTTTGTAGGACACACAGTTTACTCACACGAGCATGGGTGGGACCTGATAACAAGTCCTGAAAAAGAGAATTGCTGGCAAAAAAAATCCAAAATGTAGCCAATATTAATTTGTGTTAGACATCAAGGACACAACCTGGTTATTTTTTCACATGTTACAGTGTAACCAGTGGGATCTTCACAAGTAAACTGCACTGGGTATACTGATGTTTGCATAGTTCTACTGTAGTCACATCTAATTGTCATTTTTACAGAAGGTACTAGTACTGACGTTGACCCATGCCAGGCAGATAATTACAGGACGTACAGTACTTTCTCTGCTTAATAAAGTTGTATAACCAAATGATCCTCTCGAGTCTCTCTGAAACAACTGGACAAGTACCCATCCCTGTGATTAAAAATCCACTATATGCCCTGCAGGTAGCCCAGAGCTGAGATGAGATTCATTTTAACAGGCCTAAGTAGAATGTGCTGTAGCTTATAAGGGGGCTTTCGAGGGGCTCAACAACTAGTATGCAGACAGGAGATGTCTTTGATCCCTGTGAGCACAGTTTCATTGGCTCATTCTTGGAGGAGGAACTAAAAACAAACAGGAGAGGAGAGTGCATGCCGCGGCAGCAGCTGAAAAGTCTTACACTGGTAGTTTGGTTTCTTGATCTCTGACTGTAATATGAGGCTGTTTTGCTGCAAATTAACTAGTGCGGCAGCAGACGAGGGAAAACAGCTGCGACGTCTCACCACTGCCAGGATTATAGCTAAGCTTCTTTGCGTGGTTGTATTGATGCTGGCTGTCCGTCCAAGAGTCAAAACAGGCTCTGAACTGAACGGCAGCAGCAGCAGACATGTTTTCCACCACCGTAAAAAATAAACAGCCTCATAAATCCTCGTGGATTTTGCATTATCATACCACCTGCACACTGCATTTATTACGGTATATTGGGCGGTTGTAACCATAGAAACCAGGATGAGGCACATCGCCGTCCTTTCCATCATTTATGGAGCTCGTGACGTCAAAGTGACCACTATTTTTCCTCTGAGGGAGTTTTTCCTTTCAGCAGCGAGGGGTCTGCGTGACAGATAACAGCATGAGTCAGCTGCACTATCAAACACCTTAATGAGGAAGTTTGCTAAGCCACATGAATCAAAGTCATCTATAATGAATTCATACTCGCCCCGTGACACAAGAGGGAAAAGCGCATCCTTATCTCACTCGCATTCACATGAGCACAAGAAGTGTGGAAACATTTCTGCTTTAATCTGATCAGCAGGCCCATTATGACAAAGACAACCTCGTCATGCAAACGCCACACAGTAAAGTCACCGCGTGCTTGGAAGCAGACAATGTCCTCATCAGTGGAGATAATAGAAATAGGATATTCGTGGAATTTCTGCTGAGTATATCGGTGTTGTTGCTGTAACAATTCAGCATTTCATTCAGTCTGTAAATTTTGTAAGAAAGTCTGTTTAAGGAATTAACTGCTTCTGTCACACCTTGAAATTTGATCCCTCACAGCCTCGGGCTCTGTCCTGATGCTCCGACCCAGAAAACCTTCCTGTATACCTTCTCATTGCTCTGTTTTTGGTCGGGTAACAACCTGTAGAGTTATTTCTCTGCAACACACTTTGAAAATGAGGGACAGATTAAAATTAGGCTTTCATTTTTAAATAAATGTATAACATTTAAAATAACAAGAGCCTTTATAATAAAATTGATCAGCCACAATACAAGGGAGTCACAGCAATAATTTTTAGGTACAGTCTTAAAGAGCCAGTCCAGATTACCATCAGCATAACAGATTACAAACACTTCCATCAGCATGGTTAAGGAGCAGAAACAAACAAAAATGGAAGCACAGGAACTCGTTCAGTTAATCAATCAATCAACGGCTTTCATAACTTATTAAACAAACATGTTATGTGACTTTTGTTTGCTATAAGAAACCTCTTGCAGCATGATGAGATGGAGTCATTTACCACTTCAGTCCAACTAAAATGTCTTCACAACTTTTGTGAGATGTTGCACATCTAAACATCTCTTTGCAGTTATCATCGACTACAAAGGATGGATTTAACTTCTGGCACTCAGTGATTTGTAGATGACATGTTTGAAGTCGTTTTTAATATTGCTTTTTAATCCATGGCCATTTTTATTCTCTTGAAAGAGGACATGACCAATTTAGAGGACAGGGTGTTGGCTAGCTAGCTAGCTTGGCAAGGTTAATCTGCAATTACCTTTGATATTATGTTAGATTATAATTATTCTTAGGAAAAAAGAGGGTTAATTTCTGTTTCAAAGTGGACCTATCAGAATCCACTTTGTTGTTCTTTTAGACACATTAAAGTCTCTAAAAGAACAACAACGTGTCAGCAAGAAAAAATATCACTCACCTTCCACTCAAAATGGTCGTGGCCTGAATAAAATCCCTCCTCCTTATACATTTGCCAAACAGTTTTATACCATTACTGGCCCGTCCATTCTCCCACCCCGTTACCTGCCTGTGCGGCTTTTTTTCTCTTCTTGATGTTGAAGGTTGCTGACCCCTGCCCTAAAGGATTGCCTTGCTTCATCCTGTTTTACTCTTAGTAGGACCATAATTACGAAATGAATATCATGCAGGATTAAATTAAAAGACTTGAAGCTAATAAAGTCACAAACTCCTCAGAAAAGAGTTTGTAAAGCGAGCAGTAATCTCATAGCAAATATAATTTGACTTCTTTCTGCGACCAGAAAAGTCGCCCCCTGCTGGTCATTATAAAGAAGTGAGCTGTATGTCTTTTGACTGACGTGCGTTTTAGTTTCAGTCATAATTTAGGTGTTGATGAAGTTTTTGCACACATGCATTCATTTTTATTTAGTCATCGTCTTGTTTTCGTCAGAAAAAGGTCATTGACAAAATCTATGCCAAAAATGATTGGTCAACAAAAGTAACACTGGGCCATGTCTACCCTGTAAACACAGTTTATGGTCAGTATTCAGTCATTGTTTCAACTGTAATTACAAGCTGCTAAACGTCTTGATGAATACTCATTCACCCAGATAAGGAAATGATTCTGATCATCTGGGCATCATCTGAAAACGCTACGTCCAGATGAAAGGAAACAACTTTCTCGGGAAACAAGCTGTTAAGTTTAAACAATAACTCAATACAACAGCCTCCTGCCAAAATACCAACTGATGATTTCCAATAGCTGCTACATTTGTTAGTTTCTAGAAAGAGTCTTAATTCTTAGAACACCGAATACACAGCAAAACTTGCCGGTTCAGACTACGTGGCTACAAAGCTTGAAGTGAAACATCTTGGAATCACGCACCTATTCTTTCAAGTCAAATGAATGGAGGTTTTCTTTTTCTTCAAACTTTGCTAAAGTTGGGTGAATAGAGCGTAAAACAGCACCAAAGAACCTTTAATAGTTAAATCTAACTTTTAGCTTTGTTTAGTTTTATAGAAAGTACAAAAAATTTGCAACTGTTACACCATTACACATCATTAATTAATTAATTAATGTGTGACCAAAGTTTCTTCAACAGCAGCACAGAGAGGCTGCCAGGAGCAAGCGGAGGGGGGTGCTGACTCTGCAGCTCACTTTTTAGGAAGTTGACCTGGGCTGTAGTTACAGTTTCAGGTTTCACTGGGATCTTGCAGCGAGGCCGCACCCCGTCGAACAGGCTCTGCTTTCTGTTTGCACTAAAAGGACCCTTGGGGCTCATTGGCTAAGCTCGGCGTAGTAGCACACTGGTGTGGTGCTAATCATCAGTGACCCGTATGACACTTTAAACCTTATAGATCTGTCAGCAGGCTGTGTTCTCGGATTACCCTCAACATCTCGAAAGATATGTTTATTTTGTTTAATGCCCGTGCTTGTGCGCGACTTCAGTTTCATTCGCAGGATAGCACATCACTTGGAGTTAGTCGAGTGTTGATGTGGCACATTCGGTTGCCACAGTTGACGTTGAAGCAGCTGTGTGGCTGCAGCGATTAATAAGAGATGAATCATCACTTCCCAAATATTGTGTCTCATCCTTTGTGAGTCATGAGCAGCAAAGTGTTTTTTCTGTCTGAGAAAATCGATCTCTAATGACATGATGAGTGAGAGGTTTTAACTCTGAACAAAATGTTCGATTCACAATGTGGACCTCTTTGTAGGCCAAACAGAATAACGTCTTTCTTCCTTAAATTAGATATTTAGGTTTATCTTCTATTCTCGGTAGAAACTAATCCAAATCTCTTGTAAAGTAGAACAAATATGCCAAGCAGCTTGAGCTAATTCTGTGATATGCTATTTATAGTTTTAAGAACACTTTGCTGTTTACTATACTGTGCACTGCTTTGTAATTCTGAATGTGTATATTCAGTACAGAGCCCTCAAAAGTCCACACTACATAATGATGGAACAAGCTGATGCTCAGTCGCTGCTCACTATAACATGTACGTTTATCATTCTCGTCAGCGGTGGTTCTCAAACGTTTTCTACAACTCAAAGCTTTATAATCCACTTTATTAGATGCACCTTGCTTGTACTGAAGCCTTAATTCTTCATGGCACAGATTCAACAAGATGCTGGAAACATTCCTCAGAGATTTTGGTCGAAATTGAATTGATAGGGTCATGGTGAGAATCTCCCATTTCAGTACATCCCAAAGGTGCTCGATTGAGATCTGGAGGCAGTGGAGGCCATTTTAGTGCCATATTTGGCAAGAAAGCCATACTTATTGTTATTGTGATAAACTAATGAGAGTAATTTCATAAACAGATTAAAAACTCTTAGTCTTTATGGTGACTAAAAGCAGTTTAGTTGGATGTGCTTTCAGATTGTGGTGGTTAATCAGTGGATTCAGGGGTGAATTCCCACAGATCCCCTTTAATCTGGAACCAGGGACGTTAAGGTTGGAGTTTGCCGGTCTCTGCATGAGTTATTGTTATATGTCAGGCGCTATTACATAACACACAGTCTGGACATTGTGTAATATTTTTAGATAAGAGCAGAGAGAAGCAGCTACAGTAAGCATACAGACAGTTACAGTATGAGCACTAAATCATTTGGCGATGGTGTTACATTCTTACTATGCCTGCAACACACATGGCATGAGCGGGATATGATTCGAAAGACCAACATTACAAAATGCAACACGGGCCATGTGTTTTTCAAAAGCTCAACTTCTGTCTCTGCCGCTGCTCTCGGACACCTGTTGCACAATTCGGCTCTCTGCTCCTCGTAAACACGCGGCGGTATGCAAAAACAGCTCACTGAGGTTAAATAATTAAAAGAGACTTCTAAAAGAGTTGTTCGAGATGGGATGGCCGGGGATCTGGCTCAAGTTTCTGAGGCCTTGGCTCAGATGCTGGTTTTACACTCCTGCATGTCCTGCGATAGTGGATGAGGTCTCCGGAGAGGGGAGGTGAAAGGGTAATCTGATCCCACCTGCTGACACAGTCTTCCAGGATAAGGCTGAGGATACAACTACAGGTCCGTTAGACAAAAAGAAACTGTGCCACTGACACAACCAGTGTGAATATTTAATGACCTCATTTTAAAGAAACTCTTGTATTATCACTTTGCAGTAAACAGAGACTGAATGGGGATCTTTGGGAACACCTTTGTTTTGTGATGTTAACGAAATACTTTTGCTTTTAGTGTTAGTTTCTATTATTTTTTCATCTCTTGTCATATTGTAGTCACTTCAGAATGAACCTTTAAAAATGTAGCCTGCTCTCTTTGCTCTCTCTGTCTTTTTTTCTGCCTCTCTCTCTCTCTCTCTCTCACACACACACACACACACGCACATGCACACACACCCCTTTTGAATCAGAGCTTCCACACAGAAACTGATAATGGGCCATTGTGTGCAATGTGGTCAAGGAGCCAGATGATTGAGAACCAAATTAACTTTCCTTCTGAGTGACTCTTGAGTGAACTGAACACATTGACGGTTCCAGAGTTCATACCAGTGTCAAATTCTGGTCTGTTTAAGTGAACCGGGGTCTCTCAGGCATTTTTAAAGTTGTTGCTTTTTAGGTCTGTGACCTGTTGGCTACAGTGAAATTTAACACACACTATACTGAGAGCGTACCAGCGCATAGAGAGGCATAAATATCATGTCAAATATCAGAAAAGTGATGACAATTATTTGTTGGTTTGTGTTCATTTATTATAACCTCTAGTGTTAAACTGGTAGAACTTCCAGTAAAGAAGATACTAGACTGATCATCACTTTAATTCTGCAAAACCTGAATTATTAACTAATTGCCAGTAAATTCTAATTTTTTGAAACTGAAGTGTTTTTGGAATTTAATTTGTATCATTTTTGCTCAAAAGTTTATTCAGGTTTTTCAGGTGTCAAAAACTCAACGTCATGTAAAAACAAAACGTCATGTATCAAATATGTCACACTTGGGCCTACAGGGTTAGGAAATTTACCATGTGATTTTTTTTTGTTCATGTTAAAAGACAAAAGTGCTGTATAGGTACCAGTGACTTTAACATGGACCAAAGTAAGCCATAATAAGCAAGACAGAAGTAAAACTGAAAATCATGGGAAAAAAATCTTTCTAGCTGTGTCTGTGTCTTTACATTTAAGAGCAGCGTTAGGGGATGAGAAGTGGTGCTTTTGTTCTTGTTGGAGAGTTTGCTATAAAGATAAAACACAAGCAGTGACGTGACTAAATAATCCTGGAAGCTAACCACCAGCTATCAGTTCAGTATCTGGGTCACAGAAACGCTCCTTGAGATTAACGTGTCCAAGATCACGCCACCTTTTCATTCACAGTGAAATCCCTCCAGATTAATATCTTTCTAAGGCTGAAAAGTTTTAAAGCCGGGTAGTGCCGTACTGTGGTCCGTGAAGTGCGAGTTCGGCAACGTTTTCCTGAAGCACATCATTCTACACTCGTGGTATTCCCTCTGGGACTTTATCAGCGCTCCAAGCTCATCGATCTTATTGCCCAATACCTCACAGCCTTCATGATGATAGCTGGAATGGACGGTTTATATTTCTTCTTCTTTGTTCTCTGCTTAGATCCAGCTCTGCAGCCCCATTATATCCTCCCTGACTCATTAGGGATAACAGTACTGGTTCCATTCAGGATTACTGATATACTCAGTGCCATCAGTTGGTCTCATGTAGAAACAATTCCACTGGGAAAAACGAGCAAGAAAAAAAGGCTTACAAAGTAATACAGTTATTATCCATTAATAACAGTTAAGACAAAAGCTTAAGAACACACACGCAAACACACGCACACACACAAGCTGCTGCCATCCTCTGGCATCTAGCCACCTTCATACTGACTGTGTTTGTTTTTGTGTTTATGTGCAGAGAGCCTGATATTCCAGCCTGGGCTCCTTTACTCTACCAGCTGCAGCTGCTGGACTTCAGAGAGAAACCGGACCCATTAATTCTGCCCATTGCAGACCGCATCCGCATCGGCAACCAGAAACGAGAGACAGGGAATTTTCATTTCCAGAGGGAGGAATACAGCTTGGCTGCCCGGGCCTATTGCGTGGCTCTGGATGTGCTCACCACACGCAGCAAAGGTAATACTCCCTTACTTTTGACTGTGCCAAGGATGCTTTGGCACAGATAAAGAAACACACACACAGAAAACACAAAACAGTGCACATAAAACACAGACTCTAAGAGACCTCAGACACCTTAGTGCCACATCAGCCCGGGATGACATAACAGGTTAGTACTCTCCTCACTTCTGCTATCACACTAATCGCTTCAGCACGATGTAGCGCCACGTCCATCTGAGCCCGGGGCCGTGATCTTTTTTTTGGGCTTACTTCTTTTGCATAATCAAAGCTAATCAATGGTCTTATTTTTTCTAGTTACTTAATCACTTTGATCATTGATGAGGCAGGGTCGGGCCGAGAGGGAAATGTGACTGAACATGTCAGCAAAGAGAAAAACATGCACTGCTTCATAATGAAACAATGACAGTAGACCAGTGAGCCAAGTCACCATGGCACTGAAGAGAGGAGTTTATCAGGGCATCGAGATCATGTAATTAGTGGATGAGAAGATGACCAGGAAAAGGGAAAACACAGACCTTATCTCTTATTTGGGTCATTTGGAGCCTAACAGACAAAAAACAGCTCAGCACACACGAAGATTTAAAATCAATATAATCATTTAACTGGTAATCATGTAAAAATAAATATGCTCTTGCAAAACATTAGAAATTCATAACTCAATTTTGTGTCATTTTTTCTAAGTAAGAACTTTTAAGTTAACTGCGTGGATGGATGAAACATAGTAATTTGAGCTGAAGTGTCCTATTAAATGTGAAAAAATGAATATTTTCACTTTAATGCCAAACGCTGTTCAGATTTTAAAAAAGGAAAAAAAAGAAAAAGTGTTTTGTTTGAAGAGGAAATGGTGTTTGAGTTTGAGGTTTTCAAGCTCAATATTTAGGCTTTTTAGAAAAACGAATTTAATAAGTAACAAAATATTATTAAATAATTCATTTATGGGAGAAGATCGTCAAATGAAGTCAAACTCAAGCAGGTGACAGCCTAAATTATTTGTAGATTCGAGTTGGGCGGATCGATCCAAATATCGATAGTATCAATACCAACACTGACATTGGTTTCGGAAAACTGTGTTTTCCAAAAAACACAGTTTCATAATACATGAGTTAGAATTTGGTAAATGTACGATGATTCAACTCATAAATCATGACACACTGCTCTCCCCCACATAAGCTGCTTTTATATGTTAAAATATCATTATCGGTATTGGTATCAGCAATACTGGCCCTGTATTTACTTGATATCTGATCAATACCAAAATCTGCAGTATCCGCACATCATTATTGTACATTCAGTTTACAACAAAATAAAGAACCTGTTAACTTTGTATAAAACACTGCAAAACACTATGATCCTCATGTTTCGGCTTAAATCTTTGCATCTAGCTGGAGACCAAACAGTTGTTTCATACCCTGTCCGAGCACATTGAAGTGCAGTGTGTGCTGTTATTCTGACCGCTGCTTGCTGCATCCAGGTGCTGTTTAAAAAGGTGAGCCCAAGCGCCTTTCACTTGGACTCGAGTACAGCATCCACGTAGTGTGATACCTACTTCATATCACACTGCTTTCAATGCTTCCTCAGCTTTCCTGTGTTGAAAATGCTTTGTTAAGTAATTAACATGTATGTGAGGACCGTGTGTCACTGCTTCCCCAATTAAGCCACAAAATGCATAAAATTATGAACCCCTTTTTCTCTGTAACAGCGCTTTTCAAGAGCAGGTGTGCACATAAAGAGGGAGAGGAGTGAGTGCGAGATAGAGGAACTGAGACAAACTGAAGTGTTTTAGGAACCGGGTCATCAGGGGCAGTGTGAGCGTGGGCATGGGTGACCTATAGTCTGTGATAGTTATTGCTATGATGTCAGTTGCATGAAAATGAAACTGTGGTTAAACAGTTGACACTGAGACACTGACGCAGACTGAATTAGCTTGTGTAAGATGTCAATGGGTCCATACATGAGAGTCGTCAGTCCTCTTTATTGTCAGATCACATTTAAAATAACCGATTCTGATTTGTTTCCTTTGCAAATTGCCACATCACAATCCTGACATGCAAATATTTGGTTAGCTAATGTCGTGTTGCAAATTGGTTTGCCATTTGGGCACAGCATGTATTATGCTTCATTCAGTAAAACTACATAGCATGTTTTTCACGATTGACAGCCAAAGCACTCTTTGGCAAAAGATCAGTTAAAGGTTCAACTTAATGGCTGCAAAGGATAGTTAATTTTTCCCTGTTTATGCATGATGTACATAATTTCCTAAACATAATTGTCTTATTTCTGATAAGTTTTTGTTTTTAAAGGCAAAAACAGGTGTAGTAAATCCAAGACCTTCCTCCCCTTTAAAAGGATAACGGGGATGCGTTTGTTCAACGTGCTCAGGCGCATGTGCGTGGCACATTCACAAAAATGTAGCCCCTAAGCTGCTAACATTCATCACCCATCATGCTCAGGGCCAGGAGTAAAATCCCTTTGCACTAACCAGTGCTCATCACTTCAGTCACTACTGAAGCCAGTTGGACATCTTTAAGTGTAATGGTGAAACCATGCAGGACAACGATAAAGCATCCAGCTGAATGCAAAAATAGCACTAAATAGCTTCATAATAACACAGAGTTTCTCCCTAAAGGTCAACTATGCCTCAAGATATCCCAGATAGGCCATCGTTCACCCTCACGTTTACATCTATGGTTAGTTTACAGCCGCCAGTTAACCCTACGTGCATGTTTTGGGGCTGTGGGATCAATTCACCCTAATGATTGTAAAGCTACAGTTGAAGCAGCAGGGTATGTTATAAGCCATGGGTCTCTCCCTGTGCAGATGGTAATGATGTTGGTGTGAAGGAAGAGGAGGAGGAGGTGCAGGACTACCGCGTGAAGTGTTTGAACAACCTGGCGACCACTCAGGTCAGACTGGAGCAGTTTGACGAGGCTCTGCACACCAGCCGAGACGTTCTGACCCTCGAGCCAAACAACGTCAAGGCCCTCTTCAGGGTAGGAAAGGTGAGGACGTATAGGCAGTGTGTAGCATCTAATTTGAATCTGGCAACCTATAATTTGAGGGAGGTTTCCTGGCAGGAAGAGGAGTTTGTTTAATATAGTTTGCTTTTTATTATTTTTGTGGGTAAATAATAGCAGGTGCAATATTGCTATCTCCCTCTCTGTCAGTTTTTGATTTATGGTTCCTCCAGCTCTGCTCACACTGCAGGGTTTCTAATCTCTTTCAGCTCCTGTCTGACAAGGGTGAATACAAAGAGGCTATGGAGGTGCTAAAAAAGGCCTTGAAACTGGAGCCAGCCACCAAGGTGAGATGATATGGGTGAGCAGGTCCTTCTTCCAAAGCTGCCTGTGAGTCCCTCCCACATAAAAAAAAAGAAGAAAGAAAAAACAGAGGAAAGGTCGCTCCAAAATTATTCCTGGCTACCAATACTCTCCAGTCGGTCTAAATGATGTGCTTTTATTTTAAAAACGACCTCTCAAATGTGCTATTATGTGAGGTTAAAAAGCTCTGCATATTATAATTTCAAGGGTAAAGACAGAGTCGAGTGCTGGTGTTAAACTTGCACAGCGAATGAATAAATAATTTCCAGGCCTCGTGCAATTATTCAGAAAAATTCAGCTCCGTACTAAACGCTCAACATCTGTTAAAATATTTTTACATTATTACATTATAAACGATCAACCGTAAAATAGCACTGGCTCATATAATAGCAGCGCTCTGAGGCTATACTTGAGCAAAATTGTGCTTTGGGCAATATGCTGATATCGCCATGCCAACGTGCAACAACGCAACTGATTCATTTAATCCTAACATGCACAGTTAGGCTTATCTTAAATAAATATAAACAAATGTAAGAAAAACCTTTGGCTGATAATCAAAAAAAAAAAAGTGGTTTCCGCTTTAATTGACAATATTTTTTTAAAATGCATATAAAATCTCCAGTTTTTAATACATCAAAACATTTGACCCTGGATACAGGATAAATTACCACCTCTAACATTCACACAAAATGGACATAACCCCTTTATTCTGAATATTAAAGTTTTGAAGCTTTTAAATAAATTTGCTCCACGTCAGCCTGAAGGAACCCTGGTGAACTCTTTGTGTTGAGGCCTGTACCATCTTGTTTTTGTGGTTTGTTTAATCTGCCAAATCCTCCACAGAGGCCCATACAAACTGCACATCTGGCAGTCCACAGATGTGACCACACCACTAAGTGCTTTCTTGCAATCTTGGCAAAAATACCACATACATACATAACTTAAATTTTTGTAACGCGGAGAGAGTAACCGAGTCCTCCTTTCCAGCTACAACACAGAGAAAGGTACAAATGCTGCAAAGATTTGAATAAATCCGAGTTTATGGTCATTACTTACTCCAGCATTGCAGGATCTGATCTACAGAGTGCGAGGAGTACATTTCTGCCAATGTTACAGTGACCTGATCTATAAGGCGCACTGCCACAGTCACAAATACGTCTGGTCTTGTCTAGACAAAACGAAAATATCTGCTGCTTTGGTAATTACACGCTTGTCCCAGCAGTGGATGAAATACTTTAGAGAAACCTGATTTAGCTGCTCTGTGAGAAAGTTGGTGCGCTGCACTCTGTAGTGGTACACCCCCCAAAAATTAAAAGAAAATATCAGAAATTCAACTGAAAAAAAGGAACATGGCTTAGTTTTTATGGCGAGCCACAGTTTTGCGATGATAAATCTACTATTTACAAAATATAAAAGGTTCCCTGTGTGAAATTTGGTTACAAGTGCAGAGCTGTTAGTATAAAGTTTAAAATGTGACTTTTATAATCCGCTGGTGTTTAGCATAAAGGTGTACTTCACTTTCAGATCTCTGCTTTCACCTGCTGGACACTTTTAAAACTGCACCTTCAACCTTAGAGTGTTTCATTTTCATTAACAAAAAGCATCTTCGCCCCCCCTTACAGGCAATCCATGTTGAGTTATCTAAACTTGTTAAAAGGCAGTCTGGAGGCAAAGAAACCCAAGAGTGGAAACCTAAACCAGCAGAGATGCTGGGAGACAATATTGCACCTTTCCTGATCCCATCTAAGAAGAAGCCATCTGTAAGCTGTGATTATATCTACTACTTTTTTTTCTTTTTTTAAAAATTGTGATTGCCACCAGTCTGGCATTGACTGGAACTACCGTGTCTTTCTTGTGTTTTAGGGAATTTCCTGGAAGTTTATACTTGGAGCTCTGGTGGTGGCTCTGGGTAGTTTGGTGACGTCAATGATTTTGACGGCAAGAAACTGAAATCCTCTGCTGGAAGTAGTTTGAAGATCATCATTTCATATGCAGGAGCAGAGTTTGGTCTCGAGTCATCTAATAAGTTTATATGAAAAGAGTTTTCTGCTGTTGATGCAACACGGCAGCACTGGAGCCTGAACTAAAAAGCTCTCGTCTGAAAAACGAATAATACAACCGAGTTCTCAGTAGGTTTCTGCTGATCGATAAGACAGAAGTTTCTCAGCTTTCCAGTTCTGTCTGTTTCGCTTGGAAAAAGGATTACATTTCTCTTTGTCATAAATAATGGGGCCTGGAAAATGTTCCGCTATCACAGATGTTTAACAAGAAAAAAAAAAAAATTAGAGGATGTGAGACTTTTGTAAAGAAAAACCCAGTTACAGGCAGTTTTATTTACACACAGTTTTCTCACACACTGATAAATCCTTCAATTAGTACAAGCGATAAAGCCGCAATACAGTATTGCTTACAGTGACAGTGAAAACAAAAGATTTTTAAAAATATTTTTCCCCCTCTTATGCAAGTCTAGAAAAGAAATCTGGGACAAAATAGTGCATTGATCAAAAAGAAACGTGTTTGTGTATCTGGCAGTTACAGGTAAAATACTTACATTAAATCAAAATGTAAACACTATTGCTTATTTTATAAAATAACCTACCAAATAAATAAAACTTTTGAAAAGAAATATAAGATTGTACATTTATATTTGCGCATGTGCAATATTCCCACAATAGAAACCTTCATTTTGATCAAATGATAAAAGCACATTTAGGATTTTTATGGTAATACCTATCAAATCTTAAAAACTGTTACATTTATTAAATAAAAGTAGCATATTGTCCTTCGTTGCTCTGTCTGCATGTGCAGACATTAGCAGTCTACAGTCCACAGCAGTTGTTAAGAGTTTTCTTTGGGCTGATTTGATTCAGTCTGACCTGAGAGTCTGACTGCGGCCTCAGTTTGACATTTTTCTTCACTTCTCTGTGTGAAAGTAAAAATGCAGGAGTGTTGCCACAGGTTACCAAGTAAAAAAGAAGCAAAGAAAGTAACTCAAACTCTCTCTCCGACCTCCTACCTTGCCAGATGAAGCACAGCCTCTGTGACGTTTGTACCCTCTTTGGCACTCGTTTCGCAGAACAAGGCACCGTACGTCTGCAAGCAAAGCACCGACATCCCTGAGCGCATTCAGTTTACTTAGACACCTTAGATGCCAGGTGTCTGTATAAATATTTTTCCACTAGGTGAAATGGAAAAAAAACCCAACACACCTTGGCCAACTTTTCACCGTGCAAACTGCTCACACAGCTTCCCTCAAGAAGCTCCCCTCGGAGGTCCACCTTGTTTCCAATAACACACATGGGTATTTTCTCCTCCGCTGACTCCTTAATAGAAACAAAGCAGACGATAAATTCCATCCCTACTTTTTTTAAAAATAGTGTTTCTTTTTTCATCTTTTCAACAACTGATCGTCACCACTGAGGTTACCTGAATCTGATCCACCCATGCTCTGACGTTAAGGAAGCTGCTTTCTGAAGTAACGTCATAGAGCAGCAGGACTCCGTGAGCTTTACGGAAGTAAGACCTGGCAATACTACGAAACCTAAAATAAATATAAAAACTCATTTTACTCTAGTGTCTTTTAATTCAGTAAACCTCTTTTATTGTTGACATGTGTTAGAACCAATATGATCACACCACATTTTCACAGTTTTCATTAAACGTTTCTCATGGAGGTGCTGTACCTCTCCTGCCCAGCTGTGTCCCAGATCTGCAGATTTGTTTTCTCTCCATCCACCAGCATCCTCTTCATTTGAAAATCAACCCCTGGGAACAAACAAGAAAAAAAAAATGCAGATTTAAATGTCTGAGATCAAGTAAGCGCCAGTGTTTAATCAAAAGATATGTTTGCCATGGCACCCACCCAGTGTTGTCTGAATATCATCTCTGAACTCGTTGAGGGTCAATCTCAGCAGGAAGCTGGACTTCCCCGCTCCTGCGTCTCCCGCTAAAACCAGGCGGTACATCGGGGTGGGCTCCTCACTTTCTTCCATGTCTGCTTCCAACGGCTGCTTTAAGGGAACATAAGATAACAAGATAACCCAACACTGATCATATAAAGCAAGCAACATTTAGTTACCTTTCAGAAATGAGACATAAAATTCTTTACAAAAACCACTACGCAGCACACAAAACTAGAATTAAAAACAGTACAACATTACAAGAAAAAGCAACACTAAACACAAGACCAAAGAAGAAACCAAAGGAAAAGTGGAAATGCAAAAAATTAAAATCAAGAACTGGTTTACCTTTGGAGAAAAGGCAGATAAACGTCTTCGTAGGGAAGAAGCGATGGAGTTGGCCATGCTCGGAGCCATTGACACGGCAGCTTCAGATTTCACTTCTGATATCTGTAAGAAAAACACAAATTCAACGTCCCGAAAGCAGAGGAGCGTATTGGCGTCGAGCGATCCTGGACCTGTCCCCCACCTCCACGTCAGATGGGACACACGAGTAACTGAGGTGCACGGTTTCCACCGAGCTTCTGCTGTCGTCGCTGTCGTAGTCACTGCCCGAGCTCTCAGCTGTGTCCATCGGCAGGGAGACCCCACTGTCCAGGTATTTATTGGCCCAGGTGGCCACATGAGAGTAGGTCAGTTTGCTGGGGACCTCCAAGCTGTATGAAAACACCCGACACAAACTATGGCTTTAGATGTGACAATCAAGTTTGTAGACATCAATTGGCAGAGGCATACAGGTGTGTAAAAATCTTTATATACCCGCTATGGTTGAGCGTGCTCTGTCGGAGGGGTTTCATTCTCCTGGCTGGGATTTCATTTTGGGGAGACAGCTGTTGAGCAGATTAGGAAAGTCAGGGAGGAAACTTAAAAAAAAAAAAAAAAACCCTTAAAGTCATGAAAACAGTTGACTG
>VUQG01034704.1:79938-99056 GCA_015106755.1 Etia nguti | reverse complement strand
TGACTGTGAGCTTTTACCTGACAGAGCCAGAGGGTATAGCGAAATATGCTTTTAGAAGAAAAGAGACTTACCCTTCGTTTAGCGGCAACTGCTTCACTTGCCAGTTCCGAGCGCAGGTCGTCATTACTGTCATACAGCTTTTTATTCATTTCCCTAATAATGCATTTAAGGAAATACGTGAGAGTCACATACACATACAATTATTGTACTTCCTTACTTTATTGTATGTGATTGTAAAGCAGTCAAACACTCCTTATAGATGGTCAGTCACTGCTGTCCTTTGTGTGTAGTTTTTATTCTAAAGACATAATTTAAACAAGCACCCAACATCCCAGGAGCAGCGTACCTTTGGCCACTTTAGTAGCCGTCCACTAAATTCACAGTGAGAGACTGGACAGCACTTAGTACAACGGAATAAACGGTGAAAGAACCCACAAGTGTTCACATTAGTCTGCCTTAAAGGTTTTACCATTTACCTAATAAAATCAGTCATTATGTAAATAGTAAAAATCCTGCTATTCTAGTACCCCCAGTTAGTCCAGATAAGTGGCAGACTCATACAAATAGATTAGAAAGATTAGAGGCATTTAGGAGGTACTTGGCTCTTCTATTATATCATATGGAGAACAATAAATATTTGCATAAACTTTGATTCTCAAACTTGGTTTGTGTTTATATAGAGCTCATAAATGTAAAATAGGAGTGACACTGTCAAACCTGTGCTCTTTATTTATTCACAAAGAAGAGCTTGAAAGTATTGACTACAGTCATTACATTATTGATTTAAAAAGTCAGCATAAATACAGTATTATGAGCTCAAAGGCAGACTTACTGGAGGATCTGAATCTGACTGGAGTACGACTGGTATTCCATAGCCATCCTCTTCAAATCTTCCGTTTCTCTGTGAAAGGACGCACACGTGTTATATGGATTGTGTTTTCTGAACGTCAGAATCGTCAGGTCAGGTCTGACAACAGCTTTACCGTTCATGTTGCGCTTTCTGATCCGCATACATGTTCTTCAGCTTGTCCAGCTCTGAGTGCAGGATGGCGATGTTTGTCTGGGCTTGCAGAAGAGACCCGCGTAGCTGCTCGTTCTCCTGTGAGGAGATTCGGCCAATGACGAAATAAAAATAAAGATAAAAAAATCTGGATTTATTGGACTAATCTTGTAGTTTGACTTACATGTGAGAGATCGCCGATTTGTCCGCTCAGTCTGAGCATCTCTTCCTTTGAATGGTTCAGTTCAGAGTCTTCTTTACTCTTAAATAAAAAAATAAATAAAAAAAAACAGTTACATCAACATTTGGTTAATCAGTTTTACATTTTAATGATATGAAGCAAAGAAAACCCAAAATAGAAAGTAACAGCCACCGGATCTTTTATTGTGAAAGAATGAAACACCAGCAGTTCAGAGTTTAGACATTTTTATACATAAAGTAAAAAAAAATCAAATAAAATAAAATAATGGATGATTTTTTTTTTAAGAGAATTGCAACTCATTTGAAGCAAATTGGATGTTTTACAGTTTAAAATGAGCCGATGCTGTGATTTAGAAACACTCTGTTGAGTGTTTCTAAATCACTTTGAACACACAGACTTGCCTCTAATCTCTTGAAACTTACCATCTTATAGCCATTAAACTGTATGCTCACAATAAGTTAATGCTGTGTAAGAGCAGATGATCTATCATGCTCACCATCTACAGGACAAGGAAACTGCTTCCACTACACTGTATGTGCCAAGCGGACATATTTGGTACTATTGCAATACAGATGAGTCTTACTATCAAAGCTACACAGTACTCCAATTACATGTCTTACATAATAACCTAAATGCATTGTTTTGTTTACTTTGCAAGTTCAAATAATTGAACGTCTTCCTTTTGATAGGAAATTATTAACCAGGAATTACTGTCAAAAACGGAAATAAGGATGTTTATAAGATGACTTCTGCTGGAGGTTTACGTTCAAAAAGGCTCAAGTGAATCATCAGAGAGTCTTTATATGTTGGTCACCATCCACAATAGTCACAGGCACTGGAAATTTGTCTGACAAAACATATGCTGCATGAGGTAGCCAATCATATTTTTTGCACTGGGGACACTGAGATGCTAGTTTGGCCTGTAGATTAACTACAGTAAGCCACATAGAGGTGTGTTTTTTTGACGCTGTAGCTTCTTAAAGGCTTTTAAACAGTTGGGTACTGTAACACTAATTACATTTCTAAAAAGTAATTTGATATTTTTGCAAGGAGCCGTTTCATTTATTTAATCAAAAAACACAAAATTACTTCCATGCCATTGTGGAGTGGCAGGAGTGACAGAAACAGCATGTGGCTTGGCTTTGAATAGGCTGTAGTCAACATCAAGGGGTTACATATAGGGGTTGGTTGTTGTTGTTTTTTTTAATGACCCATTTTGCAGGCATCCTCTTGACTCTGCATTATCAAACATACTCTGTTCTATATTCTAATCAGTTCAGTCCTTTTAGCCAGTTGAAATAATTTCATAGAAGTGTTATATTTGTTGCAGTTTCTCATTCCCTCTTGGCCAACCTCTTTTTAAAAAAGATTCTCTTTTTGCCTGGATAATTAAAAGGATATCGAAAAGTCCAAAAACTGATGTCAGCTTCTATCTTGTGACAGGAAAGTTCAAAATCACATATATACGTAACTCACGTGAGATATATCTGAAAAATTATGACAACAAGTGATTTACAACACTTTAAAGACAATTTTGAGCAGACACTGGTTATCACTGTTTGACATGACACAGGAACAACTCGCAATCAGAAGCCAAAAAAGGTGTTGGCCAGTTCCTGATTTAAATATTTCTGGCTTCACTTTTTATGCCTCATTTACTCTGTGCATTTAAATGCCTCCAGCATGGTTCGATCGCACAGTACAGGTAGTGTCTGTACAATGTGCGCTTTTACATATAACTATGTTAATGTGCGTAATATGAAGCATTAGAATGAGCACAGCTAGCCTCCAAAATACATATAACTCTGATCTCCCTCTTAATTATGCTTTCCCTCTTTTTTTGTCCCTTCCTTTATTCCATTCATTTTTCCTGTGTACTTTTATTCACTATTCAAATCACCACAGCCCACTTATTGTATAGCTAACCACAAATGTGTATGTTTACATTTCATTTTCTGCTACGTCTAATGTGAACGGAGAAGCAAAATGCACGAGTAAAAAGTCTTGTTTTTAAGCAAAATCTTGACATTTTCTGAAAATTCTGTAGTTTGTGGATGAAAGGTAGTGAGTAAGACTTTATCTGTCTGCAGGGTCCATCACACTTTCCCAGAAAGGAAGCAGCAGCAGCTAGACATCCTACAAGAGCTTCTGTGTTGCTTTTCAGATACAGAGGCTTTCTTCTCCTTTTGTATGTTGTTAGAGAACATCATAGGGGAACAAAGTAGATAGTTTTTTTTTTACTTATTTCACAGACAGCTACCTTTAACAGTCTTTCCACAGTGGCATGCAGGTCTGCAACTTCATTCTCATGCCTCCTCTGCAAGCCGGCCATAAATTCTTCCATTTTCTTTCTCTCCTGTAAAACCAAAGCAGTTAGAATTGCAGGCCAGCTCAGGCCTTGAAGAGGGGCTTTCATGTGACTTTACAGAGGCTCTTTGTGAGAACACGTGTAACTAGCTGCTGTGGGCTGTGCCACAAGTTTGCAGGTAGCTCACATGAAATACTGAGGAATGCGTGCAACCTTTCCACTTCAGCAGGGAATCAAATGCAATCATTTAGTCCATTTGTCTGTGTGCTGTTTATTGATTAAATACGCTGGCTTTCATGATGAAATTTCTTATGTTTAACTTCTAAGTACTGAAGTAAATCACAGGAGCAACTTCACATACTATGAACCCTGCAGGTATTCCACTCACCTCGTCTCTCACCCTCTCCTCCGTCCTAGCGAGATGTTGTTGTATATCGTCCTCCAGCTCTGCCAGCTGACTGTTATTTAAGCCCTCGGCTCTGTTTGAACAGAAAAGTCCATTTGAGTCCATCCTGGCAGCTTCAAGCGCGCTCAGTCAAAGCAGATCCTCCAACAGTAATCCGATACAAAAATGAGCAGCACAAAAAAAACATAAGAGTCCATTTACTTGATCTAACTGACTGATTTGACTTGAAACCTGCTACACTTGTGGCTACGCTCTTCAACTCAGACAACACGTGAGCCAACCAGAGTCGAGGGAGGGACAGAATTTCAAAACAAGACTCCACAGGTGATTGCTACTGAGGTACTGATTACTGCCAGTGGAGTTTCTTAATTAGATGCGCACGCACATTTATTCTGCTTTAGTTTATGTGGGGAA
Source organism: Etia nguti (assembly GCA_015106755.1). Taxonomy (NCBI): domain Eukaryota; kingdom Metazoa; phylum Chordata; class Actinopteri; order Cichliformes; family Cichlidae; genus Etia; species Etia nguti. The sequence goes on along the minus strand of VUQG01034704.1, from coordinate 94,726 downwards.
AAGGTTACTTTATAGATACAACTAATGGAAACAGATAGAAATACCCAAGTTATGAAACAATTAAACGACTGGGAAGGGCAGCAAATTTAAGTCTTCCTACTTCCTTGAGAAAGGAATGTCAACTTTCCCATTCCATGCAATTAGTGAACCACACAAAGCTCTTAGAGACACACTCACTTTTGTTTGTATGACTGAGATTCCATGGCTTAAAAGACTGTGTTAACAGGAAATTATGAAAAAGGTTCAAGTCAAACCTTGACTAACCCTTTAAGACACAAACTACTAAAAGTCACTGTTTGGCTACTCAAATTCTGCAATCAGGAGTGGTTGCAGGGGGGCTGGAGCCTATCCCTAACACATAGAGACAGACAACCATTCAAACTCACGTTCACACCTACGATCAGTTTTTAATCACAAATTAACCTTATATGCCACGCATGTCTTTGTACTGTGGGGGAAAGCCAGACACCCGAGAGAACCCACACAAACATGGAGCGACTCCACAAAGAAGAGTCTAAAACTGTACTTGAACCCAGGACCTTGTTGCAATGAGGTGACAGTGCTAACCACCACACCATCACCGCGCAGCCCCTTTTTGGTTTTATAAATTAAAAAAGGCTATAAAATATAAAATACCAATAAAAAGGCTTAAAGCTTTCTATTTCCACTGTCTAGAGTGTCACTGCTAAGAAAAACATCAGATAAAGCTTCAGATTTACTGAGCAGATAAACAAAGGGGAAAAAGCTGAGATAGTTAAGTCTAGGCTGATGGGTGTTCCCCATGGTGCAATATTTCTTCTTCGCTCACCCACTTTCACTCTCTATGTATTTATGCACCACTTTGCATTCAGTTATTAGTTTTTATTCATCTCTGGCTCACTTGCACGTTGTGTCTTTTGTCCTGTCTTCCTGTTAAAAAGGAGTTTTTTCTTCCCACTGACACTAAGTGCTTGCTCATAGGGGGTTTTCTCTTTATTAGTGTTGGGGGTTTACCTTACAAAGCACCTTCAGGCAACTCTTGTTGTGATTTAGCACTACATAAATAAAATTCAACCGACTACAAAGGAGCTGCAGGAAAGTTTGACATTCAATGCAGCAGCAGCATGATGCATGGACAGGGTCTACACGGAAGAGAATCAAACCTAAACAAGATGATTTCTTTAACTTTAGGATTAGTGTCCTCAAAACAAAGCACAAAAAAAGCCCCACACAATCCCCTCATTTGAAGATTACAGGAATCGGTGGTATTTACAGCTCGCTTTACCTGCAACACAGCATAAAATACTTCAAAACTTTAAATGATCTGAAGGTGAAAGTGGGTGAATATCTCACCAAAAGACTTTGTCGTATAAAAGGAAGTTTTTGTGTCAGGAGGCGATTCAGAAGCACAGTTTGACACCCACATCGGAGAAGGATAGAGGAAGTCCTTGTGTATGCACACCACTGGCAGTGTTATACCAAGAACACCCAATTCCAAATTCCAGAGGTGCTTTTATTATTATTTTTTTCTATTTCAGGACAGTGACTGGTGAGCCAGCTGACAGATGGCATATGAGACTGCAGCAGCATCAGAGGAGTCCAATAGCAGTTAGATCTCCACTAATCAGAACCATTGAAATCTGCACAGATTCACAGTCTGCCCAAATAAACATTCAACTCTGCTGTTCCCTCTTGCTCATTTGGGGAAAACAATTACAATACATTAGCTTAAGAAGTATGCAAATTGCATACTGACAAAAGTAGTGAAGACCAGAGGGTTTAAACACTTAGCAGCTTCAGCAGTTAGATAGTAAACCATATTGAAAATGCACTTGAACTGCATCCACAAGAGGGCAGCAGGTCACCACTACATGTTTATTACATTCGAAAAGAATTATTGACCTGGATTAACCTGGATTATTTTTTACACACTGCAAGGGTTCATTCACTTTTAAATGCAGCCATTGAACGTCACTTCGTATCTGCTCATATCATAACTGGGACCTATGTGCTGTGACTTCCTGCTGATTGTTATATACTGATTTGACTTTACAAGTTCCTCCTAAATGTACTGACCACACACAGGACAGTTGCTCTTACCGCTTCAAACTGGTCTCAAGCTGTTCACACTGAAGTCTGCTGTCCAGGCTTTGGCTGATCAGGGAGTGGATGAGTTCCTCATACTGCTGCAGCAGAGTCATGTTTGCAGAGGAGTGAATGGCCTTGTAAAGATCGGCCAGCTGCTCCCTGAAACTATGACGAACACAACAGTTAGTAACCACCTGCTGACTGACATTTTTTCAGATGCATACTTTGCTACTAAAACCATATTTTAGTCAAATGATGAACTCCTGTAGGGCTAAAAGATAGGTGTTAAAAGTTGATAGTTTCAAAAAGAGAAAGCAGTGCAACAGATCACTCATGACGGATATCCACTGTGGACTAAATGGGTGAAACAAAAAGGTAGAGGTAGACATCTTTTGGCAAAATATAGTTATATATAGTTAGTGCTCTAATTTCTGTTTCAACCCTTCAGTTAAAAGGTAAAAGTCTGTACAGAAACTGTATCTTGTGTGTTTGAAATCTACTCTGATGTGGTGTACAGAGCTACATTTAGGACATTTTTCTCAGTGTTAAAAAGTTTCTAGATCTCATTAGTATACAGCAAGATGGCAAAATCTTGGAAAAGAACTATACAGACCTAAAACAGTTTGGGTTTCTGTGTGTCACTGATTACCATTAGAGAAAACTGTGAAAACTTCCATTTAGAAATAATGTAACAAATATAATGCCAAGCTGAGCTCTGCTTAAAGATACTTGCATTTTTTAAACTATATTTTTCTTTATCGTTTTCTTTTTTTCTTTCTACATTGTTGAGTCACATAATATAATACTGAAATGTAACTTATTACATATACTAATATTTTACTTTGAGTACAGTTTGAATGTCCTTGAATGTTCTATACAAATGTTTTACTTTGTGTTTCATACCATTTAATGTAAACTTATTGTATCTATTTCTATCATTGTTATTGTTAATAATAATAATAATAATAATAATAATAATATTTAACATATAGAATTATGTAAGTAATGACAATCGCCAGCTGGTGCTAAAGTGATTTATGCATTAATTAAGACTTTATCTTGCGCGAAACCATATACTTACATCCAAATCATAAACTGGCCTGACCTCTCCATGAAGTCATAGAACCACACACACATTTCTCCCAGCCAGTCATGGGATCTAACCCCTAAACGCCAACCCTACATACAAATGAAAACTTGAAAAGTCACAAATGTAACAAAGTCTCTTTTTTTCCCCAAGTCTTTCACTGAGTGCCCTGATATCAGTTAATCAGTAATAGTCCAGCAATATAATTCTGCATCGTACTTTAGGCATTTTAGGTATATTTAGCTATTTTTGTACTATTACAGTACTTAGAATGAACTGAGATATTTTCATTGCCACTTTGCAAGAAACCTATTCAGTATAAACCACTATTTGAACTCTTGTTCGTCAGCAGTTTTTAATACATTGCATGTTTTTCTGGCAAATATTCCTCTTGGTTCCGAGTGGCACCCTATTTAAAAATCCTTTAAACGCCCCTGCCACTAAGAACGACGAGATCAGTAACGATACATAAGTTATGTGAGGTAGACACTGAGTTAAGTATATACTTATTATTTAACGTATATACGTCCAGCGCTGTTTGAAAACGTTAAAGCTGTATATCGTTTTAAAGGGTGAGCTTGTTTATTCTTCCAGTACACACCTGTACCGCATGACTAATCAGTGCAGCACAGAGCTAACAGTGGGGCAGGAGTGCCCACTGGCCAGGTAATTTCCAGCCAGATGGCGGGTAGAGCACACTGGAGCTTCCTGGATGCGAGTTTACCTTTCGGTAAGGATAGATTTCGCATCTGCCCTGTCTTCAAACTCTTCCCAGGGGGAGTCTTGTGCTTGGGATGCCCCAGCGCCGAAAGACGCCAGATCCAGAGTCTTCGAAACCTCCTTAAACCTGGAGGAAAACCTGTTGTAGTCGATGTATCCGTCTTCGTGCGCGTCAAACTTCTCAAACAGAGTCCCGATCTCGGTTTCAGGGACACTGAGCTCCCGGCAGACTACAGTAAAGTCCTCGTACTCGATCCTACCGGACTTGTTCACGTCGCAAGCCGAGAATAGTCTCCGAAGGCTGGGTCGCTCCATAGTTACTGGTTTAAAAACAAAGTATAATCCAGAAAATGTTAAAATTTAACAGAATTCAGCCAAAATAAAAGCCCCCACCATCGTCTCAGAGTTACTGTAGAGGATTGGTCCAAACCTTCCTGTAGGCGGGTACCAGCCGAATCAATGGACCCTAATGTGTCTCCTCGTTTGGCTTGGACTGGAGTTAGATGTCATGTATGTTTGCAGTGACGCTGCGATGTAATAGAAATACAACAGACAACGCAAGTGCTGACCTCTGTTTGCCTTTAAGGTGTGTGTGTTGCATGTGAGAGTTTTATCAGATAACCTGCACACCATTGTTTGACTGGGTTTGCAGAGTTTCTGACAACACCCTGAGAGGAAAAGCAGTAACCCGTGCTCAGATAGAGTTGGGGCCCACAGTTTGTTCCAGCTGGGACTGCAGCAGCATTTTTAAGTCACTGGTCAGGTATTTAGAATAAGTGTTCCTTGAAATAAGAACATATCTAATCGGCCAATCACATGGCAGCAACTCGGTGCATGTAGGCAACAATTGTGAAAGCATCTGAATATAGAAGGGTGACTTTGACATGGTTTTAGGTGCCAGATGGGTTCATCTCAAGTGATTGTCCCCACATAATGATCACCAGGGGTTTGCAGATAACATTCCAAGAAAGATAAAATATCTGATTCAAGCTAATAGTATGGCAACAGGAAATAAACCATGTTATAACAAAGTGATGCAGAAGAGCATCTCTGAGCCCAACATGATGAATTTTGAAGCAGGTGAGCTACAGCAGCAAATGATCACACCGACGGCCGCTCCTGACAGCCAAAAATAGAAAGCTAAGACTATAAATCACACAGGTTCACCAAAATGGGACCAGAGAAAAGTGAACTATTGCTTCGTTCTGTTTTTGCTGCAACTATCAGATGGTAGAGTCAGAATTTGGGGTAAACAACATGAGAGCATGGATCCATCCTCGTTGGTATTAGTGGTTCAGGCTGGTGGGGGTATAATGGTGTGTGGGATGTTTCCCTGGCACACTTTGGGCCCCTTAGTACCAACTCAAGCTGGAATACCTGAAACTTAGTAAAGCTGCTGAATATCAGTATCTCAGGTTAATTTTGAACGGCACTTACTATTGTGTGAGTGTATAAAACATTTATACAGTCATTGGTTGCAACATAGATCAGATGGTGCTGCCACCATGAGGTGAAAAGAGAAATTACACTTTATTAATTCTGTTTATGGTTGCGATCCATAAATAATACATTTTAAGGTAGGAGCAAGGGGCAATTTAAATCGGACCTAGGGTCAGTCTTTTCAACACGCTTTATATTGTAAGGTAAAGACCTTAAAATAATACAGGGACAATCCCAATAATCAGATGATCCCTCTAAGAGCAAGCACTTGGCGACAGTGGGAAAGGAAAGCTCCCTTTTAAGTAGTTGGAGGTTAAATAAACAAATTTCTACCAGAAAATGATACAAAAAGGTATCAAATGTCAGATGCTAAAAAATATGGACCCCGTATTAACCCAGATTAGAGGTATCCCACTACAATGCTCTTGCAAAAACCTGCACCAATATCTGAAAGGAACTAGTTAACCTACTGAAATCATGAGCAGTTCAAGAAACAAAAATCTCCATTTTATCTTTATTTGAAAAATTAAAATAAAGTGCTTTTTATATACAATACAAAAAGAAAGAAAACAGTAGTGATGTATGATACAAAAAAATACAATTCACAATATTTTTTACATTGGCAGCTGAATTTACAAAACAACTTTACATAAAAACTTGTTTACTTACAATACATGTTGACAAGAGTCTGAGCAACTTGTACTGTCACAAATAGAAGAAGGCCCGACTATAGTGGTTCAATAAGTGAGAGCAGACGATGATACTTTCACTGTGGCATTAATAGTTTAGGCTTGTATTCAAATAAAGAAAAACATATTCAGTACCTGCACATATTCGACTAAATCACTGCCACGCTGTATTTATGCTGCGCTTTGCAAATTTAATATTGTTCTGATGACAGCCGCTTCACCAAAAGCTGCCACTTGTTGTTGTTTTTAATAACAGTCAAAGCATGAGTCTTTCATATTGCATGAGTGAATATAGCTGACTAGTCTTTGAAATTCGGTTTTGCAGTGCCATTTATAGGAAATGTAATATAATACTAATGCTTATATATTTTTTTAATATTTAAAAAAAAAATAAAAATCAGCCAGTGGTTATTTACGCACTACAGTTTAAGAATAAAATAGAATCCCTGACTGCGCTTGAAGCCACCCTAACAAAAATGTAAAATAAAACAACACCTCTCATGAGCATGTATTGTACAACATTGACACAATTAAATTACATGTATTCACTGTTTTGACTGTCTTTTTTTTCTTTCTTTTTTTTTTTTAAAGTATGGCCAGTCCTGTCACACCTACAGTGTAGCGTTTGACTCCAGAGCACTACTACCTGGTTAGTTTATTATCCCCAAGAGGCACATCTCTTGATTATTGTTTCAGAAGGCATTCTCCAATCCCACCCCTCCCCCCAAGGCAGATTTGTAACCAAATCCATAACCTGCAGTGTACTAAGGCTCTTAACATGATGTGCAAATCCTGTGCTTTCTGAGTCACCATGTATATGCCTTCCCTTTAGGTGCGCATTTTTTCCTGTTGTTGTTGTTGTGAAGTATTGATTTTGCTGGCTGGATCACAATACTAGAGCCATACTCAAGTAAGAATAAAAAATATTGGATGACATGAGAAATGCTTTCAAGTTATGCAATCATCTGATTTAGTTATATTAAAGCGAGAAAAATCATTAAAATGAACAATTCCCTTGTTTATTACTGAATGACAATGAGAGTTATTGCCTTAATGGTTGTGTTTACAACCACCTAAGAGGCAGTTTTCTTCATTAACACTCTTCAGTTTATATTTATATCAAAGGTGACAGTCTACAGGTGTGTTATTGAAATCACATTATTTTTAGGTGTTTGTTTTAGATTCAGTATGATTCAGTGACAGAACGGCTGTGAAAAAATGTCTCCATAAAATAACCATTTGGCCACATAATGATGATGATAATAAATATTTATAACCTTTCATCATGCTGCAATAAATGACCTGCCACAGATTTACCATTACCGTTCCGGACGCTCGTCTTATCGTCTGTTTTTGTCATGCGGGCCTTTCAGAGTTGCATCATCTTTCTCCCGAAAACACACCAAAATGGCTAAAATCTCTTGCATACTTGCGACTGCGGTGTAAAGAGTGTGCGTCTCTTTGTGTGGGTGTGTGTTTGTAGTGCCACTGTATCTAAAGTAATTAACAGTGCCAACACCTTTGTGCTTACTCAGTCTCAAGGTGAGGTGTTTCTCGGTGTTTACCCCACTTCACATTATTTGCTTTGCATAGACTGCCTATCTCATGAAGAACAGCGTGATAATACCTGGAATGAGTCCCCCTCCCTTCCTTCCCTTTTTTATCACATTTGGTGAAAGAAAACCAAGAAAAATCTAACAACTTAAAGTCAGTCGTCCTCAGAGAAATATTTATACCTAGTAAAGATGGCAATACTTAAAAAGCCCATTTCTCTCTTTTCTTGGAGTGCAGTGATTGAGGTGGTAAGAGTTTCTGCATTTCTGCTTTCATCTTTTCAGAATTCTTTGTTCTTGCTGTGTTTGATTTAACTCTAAAATAATGAGTGTACTTGTGTGAATGTACACAGGCTATCTAAGAAACGTTACAGGACTTTTTTTTTTTTTTATATCTTGCCTGTCTTTGACTTGTTCGTGTGGATTCTGGTTTACCTTGCTACAGTACAGTACATAGTGCACAACCTCAGTGAAGGCTAGACTCTCGCAGAATGAAAATAAAACAGGAAACACTGCGTCAGGCGTCATGTTCGAGGATCACACTGCCTTTCAGAGTATTACCGGCATGTCATATGGACGGACTGTGAAAGGCAACTCTCTGAAATGTGTTCGCTAAATCGTGGTCACGATGCCATCTCAACGCTCGTTACATTACCGTGAGCCGTACGTGAAAGTCTGAAGGCTTCTTCAGTGTGCTTCAAATGCACTTGAATAAGAGGGTGAGAGGAAAATAAAATAAAATGCACATGGACCACATCGACAGAATAAAAAAAGAAAGAAAAAGGAGCGAGAGAGAGAGAGTGCAAAATCTGTGTAATGTAAAGTCTCTCCACGAGAATGCTGATTTTTCCCTCTTATGTTTTTGTCTTTCTCAACAAGTGCACTCTTTCCTTTGAGTTCAAAAGCAGTCACTCCATATAACATGAAGCCTGCCTCACACTATAGAGTCTTTAATCTCGGAGCCCAGCCTGACTCGAGGCCGGGGGCACGTGGGCGAAATCTCCACGTGGCTCTCTCTTAAGTTCAGAGGCCTCTTCTCCGATTCAGAGAAGCTCTTGCTGTTATCAGGTGACGAGCACTCGTGCGGTGGAGTGCTGCAGATGTAGTTGTCATTAAGGGTCTGGTACCCCTTGTGATCCGAAACTGAGGTTGTGACTGTGTTGCCGTTGAGCGGCAAGTTTTCAGCGGGTTTCCCCACTATTCTGGGCTTCTTCTGCTGCATGTTTGGGCACTCTCCCTCCTTCAACATGGACTTCATGTGGTCACGGTTCCTGTAAACCACAAAAAGGGAGAAGACTACCAGGGAAAACACCAGGAGGGCGCATACAACGATCAGCTCGTTCCAGTAGGTCTTTGTGTTGATCTGCGGCGAGCGGGCCTCCCCTGGCAGGATGATGATTTCCTCCTGTGAGATCTGCGGCGTACGTGAACGGCCTGTCAAGGTGGTGCTCTCCTGCTTGGCTTCGCCTCTCACACAGTAGTTTGCCAGCAGCTGTCTGAAGCCCTCCTCCACTGACCAGCACTCGTATGTTTCCTGCTTGTCCGCTTGAGCTACCACCACCAGTCCCCCCTCCGGGCTGGGGTAATGGAAGTGACCTGCGCTCTCACTGAACTCCCACTTCCTTTCAGCCAAATTAGAGCGCAGCTTGCAGGGCAGTACTTTGAATGTGTTGGCTGGGATAATGATCACCTGGCATGACGACATCCCTGCAGAAAGTCAAAGCGCAGATGAATCAGGTATGGCGTGAAAAAAGGCTGTACCACTCTACTGATGCAGAATAATAATGGTTTTTCAATCAACTCTCATTTTGAGCGGCAAAGCACAGAAATAGAGAGTGCTCTGTAAATCTTAGAGAAGAGGAGGCCACATACGTGTAGGTGGAGGTCTGGCAAACCGTGGACTTGGCACAGTCTTATTGCAAATAGCTGATGTGTCTGCTTCATCTACATCCTGCCGCCAGGCACTGAAACACATACAATTAATCATAAATCATACTCATAATCTTTTTCTTTTAAATGCACTCTCTCATCTAATATTTGCATATCACAGGCATAGACTGAATATAAAAGAAGGACAGAGCCCCTGGGCCTGAAAAGTGAATCCAGTGTGAAAGAGCTTTAAACCTGTGTTCTTTCTCATGTCCAGCAGGGGGCAAATCTGGATGCAAACAGAAGTTTGTAAAGCGGATTAAATCGTTTCCTAGTGGGTTTATAGTCTTAATTGCTAGTTTCCAGTCTTATTTAATACAAAATGATGCTCGTTTGGTAAACTGTTTTCCTGTTTAGAGTAAAATACATGATTATTTGGGGTAGAGCATCCCTCATGCCTGGTTCATCAAGATGGTGACGGTGAAAATGCCAAATTTGAGGCTTCAAACAGGACTTCAGCCTTTTATGTACAGTTTATGATCACAGAAAGCCTTGGCTGCTAAAATAAATATTGTGCAGCGGGATACGTACTTGTTTGGTGTAGCACGTCTGACATCTACACATTGCTTCCCATTCCAGGCACAGTAAGGATCCCTGGAGAGGATGCACTCCCCACAGCTCTGATAATTACTGCAGTTAGCTACTGAGACCTCCACCAGTTCAGAGAAAGAGGAAACATAGAGCTGACCCTGTGGATGACAGATGACAAAGAAGGGGACAGTCAGGAGGTGCCCCAAATACTGATACTGGGTTACTATTTTCATCCAGGGTCCTCTCTTTGTGACCCTGATCTAAATGTGGTAGATTTCTTTATTCCATTTTAAAATGAATTCCTTTGCCCTGATCTAAGCAAGCACATGCCAGGTTTCAGGAAGTGTCACAAATCCAGCTGTTAAAACCCCAGCTGCAGATCCCCTGAGAGAAAGTTGCACGCAATTAGCTGACTGAACACGAGGTACGCTGCAGGCTGCGACTCTTAATGGCTCATGGAGTCTCTAAACTGCCAATAAATGAATTTACTGAGCTCATTAGTTTAAACCATGAGAAAGCTCTGTGAATTAATTCGGACTCGTTTTCTCTCCGAACACCACGTGTACCTTTTCGGTGTCCAGCTCAATGTGCTGCACTGGCTGAGAGTCACGGAAGAGCACCATCTCTTCAATAATGTGCATCTTCTTGTTGACGTTAATGGCTTTATGAAGTCTCCCATCATCTGGAGAAAAGAGTTCAAGTGAAGTCAGATCAAACAAAGGTGCAGGTGAAGAGTGTTTGTGAGCAGTGAGCAGTGAGCCGTTTACCTGTGCCAATGAAGAGCACGTTATACACCTTTTTAGCTGCTTGAACACGATGGACGGCGATCTGCGTGTAGCGGACATTGCGCTTGAGTAGCAGAGGCTGGCTGCGGATCACGCTGTCCATCAGGAAGTGGTCTTTGACAAAATTCAGCACCTTATCTGGCATGAGCAACGAGGAGGAGATGCCCTGTTTTCTGGCAGCATTTGTGATGCACTGGAAAATACAACAAACATACTGCTTTATATGCTTTCCCCATATGTTCACTGGATAATGAAACCTACAGCGGCTGTACAGCACTTCTTTGTGTGTTTATTTTATTACCAGATCATTTCAGTGATTTGAGTTTGATAAGTCAGGAAATTAAACCTACAGTCGTTTGATAAGAATCATGTTTAGAAACTGGAGAGGAGTGATGCCTGTCTAAAAGATATCTGCTCAAGCCTCTATCAGCAGTCACAAATGGGAGCAACCTAGAGACCTCAGGCAGCTTAAGGGACACAGTGCAGAGTAATGTGCAGGATGTGCCTACTGGGTTTTCCAGCAGAGGGCAGCAGGAAAGCACTCACCGCTCCAGGCCGAGGCTCTGGCACTGGATGGTTGTAAGTGTACCACTGCTGGGTTTCGCGGTTAACCTCACGGTATCGCCCGTTGAATGCCTTTTCTACCTGGTCCATAGTGAAGGAGCACACTGCAGAGCTTCCTGATGCACCTTTGTACCTTTTATAGGAGAAACAATTGAAAGACGATTACAATCTTTCAAACTTGTAAAACCTTGAAAGAAGCTGTACGTAAACATAGAGTTAATACACTGAAAATCCACCAAAACAGATGGAAAACTGGTAGTTAAGTCCTGTTACACTCTTCTTTGCTTTACAGTAAATTTTTCATCCTTTCAAAAACCCATTTTATACATTTTATCTTTAAATAACACAGATCATTGAAAAACAAATGATTAAATACATATTTAATTAGTAATCTAAATGTTATGAGTAAGATCAAGATGGCTGTCTTGATCTTCCTGGTGTTCATAATGGTTTAAATCTCCACAGCCTTCACAAACACAATCAGGTACGCCACTGTTTTTTATTTTATAATCCCTCATGTGTGTCAAATAATTATCTTAAAGGTGTCTGTACATTTATTTCATTGTTGTGTTAATCAAAAGATTTAAAAACTCTCACCACTGAGAGGTGAAGACTCCATAAAACACTGTGTTCTTCCAGTCCTCGGGACTGGGTGTGAGCACAAACATGTCTTGGATTATGTTGAAGGGAAAGCCGTCATCGGGCAGAGAACACAAGAGCTGAGCCTTCAGGAACGTCGTCCATTTCTTCTGCAACACCCTCTCACCTCCAACGTCACCCTGCAACACATTTATTGTTGGTTTGGAGGGGGCTTTTTTCCAGCACGAAGCGCTGCAGTATGAGATCTGACACCTGAGGTCACTTTAGACAATGTCCTCACACAGTTTGACACACAAGTGTGATTTGATGGGATTTGACAGATCTGCAGTGCATATTATGAAATGATGATATGCACCACGTGGTACGCTGCAAAAACATACTACAACATGCCTTAGATCAGGGGTGTCAAACATAAGGCCTGGGTGCCCATTGCATGCCTTTGGAAAATGAAGGGAAACATGGATTGGACTTTTAACTGTATTTAAGTTTTACAGCGTTTCCTGGTGATAAAGACCTCCCCCATAGCCATTTATACTACATTAAAGTAATTAAGTAACAGATAAACAATTAAATGATCTAGTGTAGAAATTAGTTTTTTTTAATAATGGTTCCACAGTTAAAATAACAAATAAATAAAATAGGACATTCTTTGTTAATTTAAGCCCAAATAGCTGTGCTAACACATTTTATTTCTATCATGTAGAAAAACGAAGACGTGTTGTTGAAATTACACTGCTTTTTTATTAGGTTAAGATATCACAGAGATTAAATGTGTATTTAGTGTAGTTAAACTTCTTTACACTGAGAGGAAAGGAAGTTTCACTGGTCGAGCCCACTTATGATCAAAGTTTGCTGCATGTGGCCCACCATGTAAAATGAGTTTGACATCCCTGCCTTAGATACCGTATGTTATAATGTGTAAGAAAATACATTCTGCTATCTTTGTTTTCCTTCTTTGTGACAAAAACAAAAACACAGAGCGCCCTGTCCAAAGGTGAAGTTGTTCAAATTGACGTAACTGAAAAACATTAACCTCCTCGTAAAACCACAATGAGCTAAATCAATTGTGCCTGCAACACAGTTATAACCCCGAGGCAGAAGACTTCTAGGTCATGAAAACAATATACATCATCACAACTGGCATAGATAAAAAAACACTTGGGGCTTAGAGGAGGGCAAATGCTTTTAAATGAAAAAGAAGAAGAAGCATTGCTCTCTGACAATCCTCCTTCACTGACACTGCTGCTGTGATTCAGCGCCTTTGGCACGAGCCTTCAAATTGCTATGAGGGATGTGGGACCTCTTTGACATGCAGACTAATTAGGATGCACAGATTTGTATGATAGAATATCAGCGCAAACTGGAGAGTGAATACATCTTGGCACTTCAGTGTGAATGACATTTACAGTATGTGATATGTATATATAACTGTTTGATGAGGTGTTACAGGTCTCAGGAAGGTGATGGTACATCAAGAGCTAAATTAAAGAGCTTAATTTAGTTTTGTAAAGAGACAGTCTGTTTATCATAGATCTAACAAGCTGAAAGTCGGCCATTGTAATCAGTTTTGAAGATCTCCAGAGGACCAAGAGAAATGCTAAATGACCTAAACCACATAAAACTTCTTTAACATGAAGCTTCAATTGGGTCCACCTTAGCATAACATTAATCAGAGGAAGTGGCAGCACGGGATGGAAAGGGAAATGACACATGACCAAGACTGAGCTTCTGAAGCAATTACTTGTTGTAACCCAGGCAGATAATGAGCAACATATATATTCCCTGGTCCTTTGGGCTGAACCTAGTTTTATAATTCAATGCCACTCTGGGCTTAAACTGACTTCTGAATAATTGAAGCAAATGCATCCCATTCATTAATCCCTTGTAAAAGCACCCCTTGTTCAAAAGGCTGTTGAAAAAGCCATGAACATGGCGGGTGGTAATGGCTTCTTTCTGGGAAACGGAACAATCCCGCAAATGAGAACATGCTTTGTTGTGTTTGTTTCAACCAAAACATTGTTTATCATTCCATAGTTAGCCTCGATGAAGTGGAACTAAAGTAATAATAAACACCTGGATATACAGCAAGTATGGAGACGGCCGCCGACACAGTTAGTGAGCCACGTTTTAGAGATGTGAAGATTAAAACTGGACGTGAATAATTTACTCGAACTGGCATTGCTGTAAAGTTTTACTGAGACTGACCGCTTGCCTCATTTTAAAGCTTTGTTATGCTTTATTTTTCCTTCAGCACCGCTTAAGAAGCCGATTTCCTTTTGGGTAATCTGTTCCAGGATAATTCATACTCGGAACATATTTCAACCGTATGTGAGAAAATTATCATCAAAATGCCACATGAGCAGAGTTATAGTAGTTTTGATTTTTGTCTAATTAGCTTTGATTTTTATTTTGTTTTGACATTTAGCTTGGTTTCAGTTAGTTTCCAGAGTGCGTTTGCTTGTTTCGGTTCAGTTTTTATTGTTTAGAAATATTTAGTTTAGTTTTTAATGATTTAACTTTCAGCTTTAGCCTTTTAATTATTACTCTATGAAACATTTTGAAAGGATTTCACTCACAGTCTTGTTGACATCCAGAGTATCAATAAACATTCATCAATTCCTCATCCAGAAAGCTTTGATAAAATGTTAGTACAAAACTAACAAATACTAAAACTTCCTATTAAGAGTTCGCTTCTTATTCTTTTAGTTAATTTAAAATTATTTTTTCAAATCTAGTTTTACTAGTTGCTCGTGAGTCCAGATTTATATTTGGAATATTTTTCCTTTAAATGGATGTATGAGAAAAAAAAGGGTGAATGGATGG
>VUQG01034704.1:0-71846 GCA_015106755.1 Etia nguti | reverse complement strand
CAAGAAAGTAAAATTTAAAAAAAAAAAAAAAAAAAGAACATCAAAGGAAAGATGAAAAAGGAAGAGAAAAACTAAACAACCGCTGTTTTTTTTGTAGGCTGATTATGGACTGATCAGAACGAGTACACGATGTCGTGCTGTCGAGCTGCAACTGAATGCACCACGCAAAAATAGAGCCAGCAGGCAGATGTCTTATAGAGGGCTTTAAACTTCACTAAGTCTCTGCCTGACCTCTGATCCTCCGGTTTGAAATAGCAGCTTTGTGCATGGTCAAATCCCTTCATCTGTGACCTTTTCTACAAGTGCATGAAGAGCACCCTCTCTGGCATCTGTAAGCAATATTAGATTATTGCTATTATTACGTAATTAAGAGTAATTTGTGCAAATAACAAAGGGCTAAATGGACTGAAATACTTGCACAGACTAACTTGCTAATCTATTTAGAGACAAAATTAATAGCATCGTTTGCTTCAGGAAGTCATTCTGCATTTTTGCATCTTTTCTTTTTTTTTGATTGGTCCCAAAAAACGATCATTAAAAATGCAGAACATCCCTTTACGAGAGCAACTGTAGAGAAATGTGTCCTCTAATGCCAGAGATCTAAGTCCCTTTGTTTTGTAGGGCAATGATAACAGGCTGATTGAACCAGCGCCCTCTTATAAGGGGACTGTTTTATCAGCTCTTACAGCTGTATGTTCAGGAGATCAGATGATTGCATACCTCATTTAAACCACCTGTTCTTGTTTTCTTTCCACAGAACTCCAGAAAAAAAAAAGAAAAAACATCCCCACTTCTGGATCAACTGGATATGTTTAACAGCAAAGAAGGTGTCTTAGAAAAACACAAAGTAATGTCCCTATCAATAAACCTGACTTTACTGATAATCTGCTTGGAATTGTACAACGTCAGGGTTCACTAGAAGATGACCCAGAAAATACACCCATGTTTGTCTCTTTATCGCCTTCAAGAGCAAGCAATAGGCTCATGACAGATCCTCTCTAAAGGACATCATATGCCCCATTTCCAGTCTTCTGACCACAAACATGACCTACATTCCCATCTCTGAGGGAGAAGAAGAAGAATACTTGCCAGTAATAGTCCTATGAGAGCACATTTAAACAGGGTTGAATAGGCAGAAGAGGATGCACGAATGACAACAGTTGAGGAAAACATCACTACACCTATGCACACAGAAGCAGAGCTAAATCGGTGTTATGTAGAAAAAACTTGATTTACTTTAATTCTGGCAACCATGATCAGCCTCTAACTGAAAAGTGAGGGGGATGTGACCCCTCCATGGTAAAATGGGGGTTAGCTTTTTACTTTTCTGAAAAAGCAAACAGGACTGAGTGCCTATCCATCCCTACACATCGGTCCGGTGAGTAAAAGTAAAGTAAAAACACTGATGCAATTTATTTAATGTAATTCATTTCTTAAAGAGAGTGAGGATTGGCAGATGAGCTAGGATGCCTCAACATTTGGATAATCTTGTAAAAAAAATTAAGAGGCAAGAAATTACATTTACAAGAAGCAGGGAAGGAACTTCTCTGGAACGAATGTCTTTCCTTTGTCTTCATCTGTCTACTGTACTTGTTCAAGGACTTTGCTCAGGGTAGAACAGATGAACTCTTGTAAAGCCATTTGCTTTTAGAAGAATTAGAAGAGTCCTGCTGGGTCAGAGCTCCTACTACTGTCGCATAGTCTGGTGACATAAAAGCAGCCCACACTGGAGCTCTAACTACATTATCCCAAGTAATTTTAACTAGCTACTAAGAGCTGCTGCTGAATTGGTAATTGTGTGGGAGAGCAGACCCGGGAAGCTGAAGGACTGAGACTAAAGCATCTGGAATGCATTAAGACAACAGGCCAAGAGGGTCAATCCACCGGGAGGTTCATTAGGCAAGCTGCGAGCACGCTGTTTGTATTGGTAAATTGTGGGGCTGCATCTCGTTAGCAGGATATTGTCTCCACAGCACCATCCACATGCAGAGAAAGGTAGTAATTTTGAAGACAACATTAGGAAGCAAAGTCTGGAAAGGCATATCGTAAATTCTGAGGAAAGTGTAGAGATAAAATATGTGCAACAGGGATGAGCCATAACAGGCTTTGGTGGTGTAATTTATAGAGGGAAAATACAGCACGCTGGGGCTTCAATCTGTTACCGTTTAAATACTTTAAATCAGTCATTTGTAAAGGAAAAAAATCTCACACAGCTCAGCTCTGTAGGATCCTTTTTTTCTGTTGATAAGACAGTCTGCAGGTCAGGGAGCTACAAAAGCTGACCCTGGATTAACCACTATAATGTAAACCAGCTGCTGGTTTCACCGGGAACTCACCCTGACCCCTTTCTCTACTATGAACAGTGCTGAAGCACCAAGAAAAAAGAGACTGTACACGAGGTCTTGACTTGTTTTTAGCCATACAGCAGATTCAGACCTGAACAGCCAGACTCCATGCTGTGCTATTGCAGTAGGAGCAGAGAAACTGAAAAGTCACTGTGTCCCCACAACACCCTGAAACTGAATGACGCGAAGCAACTGCACAAAAGTTAAGAGTTGCACTCTTTACTTGTTGTTAGGGTCATTTTCTTTTATGAGCTACTGAAGCTATTCTCGTCATTAACTGTGGATAAGGAAAATAGTGCAAATACACCAATTCAGCAATTAGTGCAAATTCACAACAACACTTTTACAGTGAAGGTAAGGCCCTACTAAAAGCCAGAGACCAAGACTAAGCTGTCGCATTAGTTAGATTTTGAAATGCTATTTAAAAATTTGACAAATGCATTTTTACTACATTTTACTTCCAAATTTTACCATTTACTTACATAGTCTTAATATAAAGTAATACTTAGTGACTACAACTTTACATGCTTTTGGATTTTAATACGTCTCTATTAGGCAATGTAATCAAGTTTGTTTGAGTGCTGATACCATCAAGAACCACTGTTCAGCTATGTGGCACCAACATAGTATCGAGAAGCCGTTATCTCACTTGACACCACTGTCCTTTTGAATTACTCGAGAGTGGCTGATTCAACTGGCCCAGACACGACAGCTTTTAAATAATTAAAAATGCTTTACTCCCTAGCGTGGCTGTGGGCATACCCCTTAAACAAAATTAAAACACGACTGTCGCACGGTGGGAAGAGGGCTGAACAGTTCAACAAGAAAAGACGGGCAACTAAAAGGCTTATAGGTGTGTCTTTTAAATAGTGCTCAGCACACTAAGCCATTCAACATGGTGCGCATTAAAGCCTGGAACAAAAAAGCAGAGAGAAAAGCAGATGCGGGCTCTATTCCCCGAACCCATGATCCGTCCTGATAGGCGCATAATGAGAACCAGACAAGTGTTCACACCATAACACATACAAATCCCCATTCATTATTCATGGCAGATTACCCTCTTCATTAAGGCATAGGCAGGGACCAGGGGACAGAAAGAGAGAGAGAGACAGAAAGAGAGACAAACAGAAAGTGATAGGGAGACCGAGAGAGTAAGAGATAAAGCCCGTCTACAAAAATGGTACTAGATGAAGATCAGCCAGGCAGGACTCTGGCCCGCCTACAGTGCAAGATTTAAGCATGCAAGCCATCAAGCTAACTGGCATCCAGAAAAGACAGAGAGGACCAGAAACCATGATGAGTTCAGGCAGCTTCTGCTGTATAAAGTTCAGGTCCCTGAGGCCTGCAGCACTGCATTCTGCTTTGATACTGTAAATACAATGTGACAAAGCCCTTCTGCGGGAGGCTGGAAAATGTCAGTGTAGCAGAACAGACACTACCACAGCAGGACAACTTTTGTCACCAGGCCCTCTTAACCTTTATCTGCTGAAAAAAAAGAAAAAGAAAAAAAAACTTGTTCTTTGCTTTAAACCACAAAATAAAACTGGTCTTTTCAACACCAACAATACCAGTGGCTTCAGAAATTCTATGTCAGAGTTGCTTTTTAAGTCAGCTAGTATATTTTACGAAAGTATGGCCTCTTGACCGCGTCGATTAACAGTAAAATTACTGCTTGTTAAGTTTTACAGGGACATAATTATTATTTCTGTTGTTAAATTATTATCTACGTGACCCTTCATGAAGTTATCAATGAGGTTAAAGTTACAGCAACATAAATGCTGCAATAAAACAAGCTAATGACCGACTAGAAGCCTGGTAAGCCCCAATAATAAAACTCAAAACAGGACAGAAAACATAACCCTCCCTGCTTATCTCCTGGACAGTCACGTCATGCATGCTTTAAAAGTTGTTGTTTAACACCGGCAGCACGCCCTCCAAGCAAATCTTTCCTTAAGAACAGGCCCGAGTGTGAAGTGTCTTTTCAGTGAGTGATTGATGGTGTGTGTTGTTGTGAAATGCTCCACAAGGGATGAGCTATGGGCTTTGCTGAGGCTGGGAGGTGAGAGAGATTATCTGTTTGTATAGAGGTCCAACATGAAGGGGAAGGCACAAGCTCAGACAGGCATCTATTTAAAAGCTCGGTCGGCTTAAAATTCGCTCCAAACTGGAAATTCTACCCGTGTCTGTAATAGATTACTAAGCAGGATCTATCAACATAATCCTCCCTGAAGTAACTCTAATGATGCCTGAACATGAGTCACTAACTGCAGATCAATCACTGAAAGCCTCTACCGATCCCACAATCCATCATTTTGTTTCATTCTCTGTGGAGATAATAGAGCACAATTAATGTGTAAAGTCAACATGTCATCTTAAATGTAGCAGTATATCATTTGAATAATTGGATACAAGCAGTTCTTGGTGCCGGTGGCTCAACTTATCAATGGAGAAAAAACACAACATCGGTGTGCATGGAAAAACAATACATGAGGGTGAATATAACTGTATCTCCACCATATTTTAAGAGTGAAATGTGAAAGGTTCCTAAGCTCAAAGTTATTTTGCAAGCAAACAGAAAAAAACAGATTATATAAGAGCAATAACTCTTAGCACTCATGAGATTGTGTCCACTTGTCCTTAGTAAGTCGAAACACAATGGGCCAGTTCATTTTGTAATTACTGTCTGACCTGCAGGTACTCGACAGAGCCACCCTGATGGAGCAGCCATTCACAGCATGGATTTACGTGATGGAGACAAACACCATTTCACCCCTCTAAATCCTTTTAGCTCTTACAATGGACACATAAGAAGTGCATTGATTTTTTCTTTTTTTTTCAGTGGACATAGTTAATAAATAGGGAACCCGACAGAAACTGGACGGCCAGATCTGTAAGCAGAATGTGAGAGCGGCAAATGTAGAACTAAACAGCTTAGCAGAAAACAGGTGTTTCTGTTGAGCGTTCATGATTTAAGTTCCCAGGTGGACTTATGTAAACTTTTACCTCTAGACAGCTGTGAGCAGCAACTAGAGAAGCGAATGCAACAATGCCAGTCTTGATGACTGTTTATTGACGGTTGGCCACGTGCTGCGGTTCGCACAAAAGGATATGACGACGCTCCAGCTGGAGCCTCAGGCATCTCCAAACCTCACATATCCTCGGCTCACCGAGAGAGGAGGAGAGCCTGGTTTGTCTGCAGGCTTGCTGTGTGTGATATGCATATATGGGATACCAGAGGAGCTTGGGACCAAGCACTCCTACTTTAAAAAAAAAAAAAAAAGTAATTTGTAAAGTGGCTGTTTTTCTATTGTGAAGAAGTTGTGAAACTTACTGTATGAAAAGGTGAGGCGTGGAGTTACATCATTTTCCGTGACAGCCGTATGAAAACAACCAAGCAGAAGGACAATGAAGGCAGGGAGACCCAGCCAAGCCATACTCATTGTCCACATGCCTCCTAAGGTCTGCCAGCCAAGTTGCAGTATTTCCCTTCAGGTTTTTGGTGAATTCATGAAGAGCGTCTTTTATAACACGTGTTTATTTTCTTCTTCTCTCTCTCTTTAGTCTTGCAGCTCCAGGCTTCTTGAACAGAAGACGTCTGCACCGGTGTGAATTCAGGGCAGTCTTCTGGTCTACAGACAATGACGCTGGTTTGAAATGATGATCTGTGACCTCAGAGCAACAGCCTCCATTGATCAGCCTCCATGCATACACGGCAGCACAGGGTCACAGCTGAAACCTATCAGGATAAAGAAACGGCATTCAAATTAGTGTGCATTAGCACGCTAAATGAAATAATAAGCCAAGTGATGGAAAAAGTGTTCTGAAATCACTCAAATTATCTCTTAGATGGTATATATTACTTTGCAAGAGATTTCACTGAGCTACAGTAAAAAAAAGAAGAAAAAAAAAGAAAACACAGATGTGTGAGGATTTCACCTTGATAAAAGTTACTCGTAGGAGCAACCATGTCTGGAAAACCACCAGATCACTGATAGTTTTACATCCTTTTCAAGACTTCTCTCACCAGTGTTTAGAAAAGCAAATAGATTTAAAGACAAAAAAGCAAATTAGTTGTACATATTAGCCAGTAGTTGCAAGATTGTACTCCACCAAATGCAATGCCATCTGCTGATCTCCACATGAACGATTCAGCAGGGTGTACGGAAAGTTCAAAGCCTGCCCAAATGTGATTGGTTAAACAGAAACCAGAAGGTTTCATGTACCAAGTTCTTGTTCCTTGTCTACAGATTGTACATATGAATTCATTTTTATATTTTATTTTATCACTCTAATATCTTCATGCTTGATAGTCTCTCTCTCCAGTCGTGTTGTTATGCTTTTTACATCTGTCCTATTGTCAGCTCATCAGTCATTCATAAATTACTTTGAATTCCTAATTTATGAATGACTGATTCACCCGAACAAAATGCTGAACATCTTTCCTCGGCATTAAGAGTTTTTTGGCACACAGCTGTCTTTATCTCCACACAACACAAAACATGATTATGCAACAATGACATCGCATTCATAACAAAGTGTATAAGTGCCACAGGTCAAAACGAAAGACTGTATGATTATCTTTCAGTTTCTGTTCATAGGAAGCAAACGATCATTTTGATAGGTTAGGGTGTTAATGTGCGAGGCTGTTTGTAAGGAGCTAACACCAACACTCTCAGAAAGCTTAATCTCTATATCTGAGCTGCATATACCTGTTCTGCTGTGCGTTGGACTGAAAGAAAACAGACATTTCTTGGTAATCTCTGCTTTCTTGAAAAAAGGTGTGACGCCCAGGACACAGCTCATGTTACAAGAGCTACAGGAGCTTCTGTCCCATAGTTTTCACCAGATGAACTTTAATTGCACTACAGAGTAGTAAGAAGTTGAATGTACAGATCAGAACTTGTCTCAATATAAAAGAGTTGGATTTCCATAGTAATTCACCGGGATAAAGGCAACCAAAGCCTAAAGACAACTTGTGGAATAACTGCATAGGCACAGCACTCACTTCTCCTTAAATGAATACGATATACGGATCAGGGAATCTGAACTTTTACATATTTTTTTCATTTCCGCTAACACCTTTATCAAAAAGCTCTCAAGCTATTTTTAAGAAACTGTCAGTCCAAACCACAACACGGCCAGTAATGGAATTAAGGGGGCAAATCACAGACTCTGATGAACTGAATGTAGTGAGACAGACTTAAAGGGAAACTCAATATGGATACTCCAGTTACAACTGCAAATGCTCCATTACAGTGGCCACGGGGAGCTCCTCATTAAATGCTACCAACAGGAGATTCAGTTTCATGTGAGGTATTAGAATCAATTTCACGAAGTAGGGAGCGAAGCTATTCCGGCTTTTATCAAGGGGATCTTGACTCTTAGTCAATAAGCAGTCAGATGCTTATTACAAAACTAGACATGTCCAAATCTGATGTAGGCAGATGACAGGTGCAAGAGCAAGAAGGCCAAGAGACAAGACACAAAGATGGTTATTTCTAAAGCAGCAGTGTCACACACAAGACTGAAAAAGCAGGAAAAAAAACCATGCAGACATGTCCTGTCAATTCAGCCTGAAGGGCCTGTGGCGTGGCAAAACACACATTTTGGTAACACTTTATAATAGGGCACATGACTAAATGCAGTTAAATTGAACTGTAAATACACTGTACTTTTTGCAGACGGCAATATTATGGAGTGACTTTACCTTCGTTTTCACATTTTTATTTTTTTTACATCAGTATTTAATATTAATTATGTTGATGTGCATGATAGGTTTTTTGTTATTCATTATTTCTATTATTGTCCTTTTTTTTTGGCTGTAATTAAAATTACTTATACTATAATGTGTGTCTTATTTTCTGTAAAATACCCAGAAGTCAGGCAAGGTTAAGCAGCTCCATAGTACAGCCCACATCCTGAAAAGTACACAGTACTTATGGTGTGAAATGGACAAATATTGTTTTTCCAGTTAATTACCCACAAATTATGCAGTACTTAAAATTACCTTCAGTATGATTATT
Source organism: Etia nguti (assembly GCA_015106755.1). Classification (NCBI taxonomy): domain Eukaryota; kingdom Metazoa; phylum Chordata; class Actinopteri; order Cichliformes; family Cichlidae; genus Etia; species Etia nguti. Next base: position 63,478 of record VUQG01034704.1, on the reverse strand, counting down.
TCTTTGTTTCCTATAAGAATCCCTTTATTCTAGCGTACCTACCTTTAAGAATTGGTATATAATCCCATTGTAATTTCAAGTACACTGAAATTCCATCTAATTGCTAGGGAATTATGCCCTCAGTTGGAGGCCACATTATAAAGTGCTACATACATTTCTAGTTTTAACTTATTTAACACTGTTTTAACCTTTTTCCCCATTGGGCACCTACTAGATTTAACCCTTGTTTGTCTTTTCTGAACTGAGCCATATCTGTTATATTTCAGGTGTGCTTCCACAAAAAAAGACTGGGTTAGTAAGGGAGCTCTCTGGCTTTACAATCTATACCACATCTTTATTGATCCAGATACTGAGATGTCAAAAATCTTCATTAAGGGTACAGAGAAGGTTGTCCTTACGCGGGAAAGAGTTAAAGTAGGGTCTGATTAAAATATTTTTACATTTTTAAAAATCAGATCCAAATTATCTCCCCTTTCACCGGGTCAGGTATGCAAAAGCTATGAAAGGAAAAATAATCAAGTGTCTGGACAGCAAAGAATTTGGACCTACAGCAGTATGACTGCGATTTTTAATGATCCTGATGACAAAAACAGACAAGGTTCTGAAAAGCGTCTGCTTTTAAAAGTCCGGGCTCAGCCACAGCCTGACATTTTTAGACAATCCCTCCCTGCCAGCAACCTACATGATGTCAGTGGACTATGACATGTAACCGACAAAAAGACTAGCCATAAGCATCATTAGTGTCTTTTGTGTGGAAACAACCAAAAATGAGACACTACTTGACCACCAAGCGGCAGAGGTAACATTAATCCCGGTTTTGTGTGACAGTCAGAAAAAGCGGCCTGCATGAATCCGACTGAGGTATGAAGAGAGAGTTCGACTCAGCGTGAGCAGGAGAACAAGGGCCCCTCTGACAGCACAGAAATCTATATGCAACTCTGCACTTCACTGCTCTCTCCTGCATGATGCATAAACTGAATCATCCCTTTCACTCTCTACACAGATGTGATAGTGTGCTCTGGCTATGGATGATACTCTCCCATCTCTCTGTCAATGATCTCTTCCTAAATCCTTTTAGAGTATATTTCTCTATTCCCTTCAGCAACACATCACCCTGACAGAATCATTTCTTCATTTCTTTACCACAGATTGTAAAACATTCAATTAAAGATACTATAATTTTATTAGTGGGTGGGGTGATTCTTTCTGGTTTTTCAACCAAATTAAAAGAAAGCTGTTTGTCTTTATATTTTTATATTAGCCTTTTTCTTAAAAAACACAGATGAGATTTATGTTTGCATGCCTCATGAGTCTGTCAATGGAGTAAAAAATGCTGCTGCTTTACATTTTCATTACATTTCATAGAGACTAACATGGTGTACTTTTAATATCTGCAACCAAAACAAACAACTAAACAGAGATATAAAAAAAATGTTCTGTCAGGACCACTACAGTAAAAAGAAAATTGTCATTTCCATCTGGAGTAAGTTATTTTTGGCAGCATCACTCCGTACTGGGACTTCTCTCCCTTTCCATGTGCAGATGTGAAAAGCTGGAGGCAGTGAGACCGGCGCATACCCCCCATGCAGAACAAAGAAGGCATCGCTGTCAACAGATATGACACTGATTAAGTCAGACAACATGAAAAATGGCTGGGTTTTCAGATGGGTTGCAAAGCAGCTTGCAGGAATACAGCAACTGTACGTCCAATATTAACTTTTCCAACTGAATGCGTGTTAAGGTATCAGCTGAGCCATCAGATGATGTGGGCAGACGCAGAGTGGGCTGGGATCAACGGATCTACCAGGATTATTTCTGAACTTTACTTTGCAGCCTGTATGATCAAGGATATGCTCAGTTTTTAGTCTCTTATAAAATTTTCAGTCTAAGCTTTGATCAGTGTTCAACAATATCTTTATATTAGGATACATTGTAATAGTTTGTTAATTAATGAATTTAATTATTTATATAGTACAATTAATTAATTAGTTATTAATAATTAATAAATTTATAAATGTTCCAAGAACCAGTTCGGCCAATCTGGCCACCAAGGCCTCTAGCCCAGTGCAGATACCACCGGACCCCTACACCCCCTTCCTCCAGGTAGTGGACCCACAGGAGGGCGGGTCCATTTTGCACATTCAAGATAAGCCTAGTCAGGTCTATATGCAGGATTCTGAACATAGTCAGTTCATTAATTCATCAACTCTAACAGTAACAGAGACCTTTCTGACAGTCCACAATGTAAAAATAATTAGAGGAAGGGAGACTGATAAATCAAGCAGTAGGACATACTGCCAGGAACAGGGTATCAATAAAACTTCCAGAAATAAGCAACTGTCAGTGCAGAGCTACAGAATAAACTCAACCTGTGGTGCTTCATTTTACAATGTAAAACTCAGTCATAAAAAATTTGATAATACCTTTCTTGCACTGTCCAAAAACTTTACAGTAATGTATCTCGTAAAAGAGGAAGCCAGTTTTATATTTAACCCAACAGGGAAATTCCTCGCAGTGTTTGTCGGTTATTTACTGTTATAAAGCTCCTTGTGTAAAGTAAAAATATCACTATATATCACTGAATGAAAAGGCTGGCCCAATGACAATGCTACTTTTAAGACTGTATTATAAATAGTTGCATCACGTATGCTGCTGAAACAGGTGGTACCACCATTAGCTTTTGCTATTTGAGAAGAGTAGGAGGGGTGAAGCCTTCCTGGATTCCACACGTAGTCTGTTGACTGGAAAAGTGTTGCCTAAAAAATATATGACCTTTTGCCTTCCTGTCTTCTGACGAAGCCACCTATACACATATACACACACACACACACACACAAACACACACACACACGCATGACATACTGGCCACCTACATCACGCCCGTCAGATAACGTAGGTCGCATGCTACCACATGTTACAGTCAACCTGTGAGCGTTTCCCCTCACGCCCTGAAACACCTCCACGTCACTGAAGGGCTCTCAGATGTGTGACGGAACAGATGTGGGCTGGGAGGATATCATCTCTCAGGAGTGGCTTTAATGGAGGAGCACTCCTGCACATATGGACAGAGTGGCTGAGTTGCTGGGTGAGTTGTGTGGCCGTACAGCGTTGACATATTTCCGCCCTAGTCCTACTACCCTCTCATGTTATTGTGCAACAACTTGGCCAGCTGTGACGATACCTGGCTATGAGTCAGGTATGACAGTGCTTCTTTTCCCAAGGCCAGTGCGTCACAACTAATCACAATCAGAAGAGTTTGAGAACATGCTCACTCAGCTCTCATTAAAATGACTAAACGACATAAAAACATAAAACAATTAAATCTGTTGGTTAAGGAGCCGCATGAGTTATTATGCTATCTATTATGTTATTTATTATTAGTGTTATCAAATTAAAATGGATGGATTCTCAGGTACAGATAAAAATTGTAAAGTAGCAGCCACAAGTGCAACTGCTCATTAACGCAAATATCTAATCAGCCAATAACATGGCAGCAACTCGGTACATTTAGGCATGTAGACATGGTCAAGACTGTCATTTTCCCACACAACTATCTTCACAGTTTACAGAGAATTGTGCGAAAAACTGAAATTATGCAGCACGTGGCAGTTCTCTGGATTAAAAAAAATGCCTTGTTGATATCAGAGGTCAGATAAGATTTGAAAGACTTCTTCAAGCTGATAGGCAGGCAACAGTAACTCGTTACAACCAAGGTATGCAGAAGAGCATCTGTGAATGCACTGTGTATTGAATCTTTAAGCAGATGAGCTACAGCAGAAGACCACACCAGGTACCGTAGGATACTACCTAAAACATAATAAATCCTGTATAAAATGGTATAAATGGGAAATATGTTCATTTCTGTTAACCAAATCGTTATTGTTTGCACTATAAAACTATAACAACCTATGATCCAGTCAATGGTTTTACAGTGATTCCCTGTTTAATTGATTGATTTCAACTAGGCAATGCTACAAATGTTTTCATCACAAAGTCTTAGCGACTTCTTAAGTTTCAGTGGTGCAACCTAAATAACAAGCTTAAAGCCAACTAGAGCTCTAGCTGTCAAGAAATAGCAATGAAGTTAATAAACAAACACAGTCTTAGATTCACAATAGCTGGTGCAACACAGCTACTGAGTTAACATATTTTGTCATTCAAAAGTCTGGCATGTTGATTAGATGACTATGGCGTTGGAAGAAAATACCCTCTTTCCTGCCCGACCCATTTTTAAGTTCAATCCCTAGACCCAGCTAAGAATAATTAATGGCTCAATCGTCCCTAAGTGAACTATACAGCAGTAATTATGACCATATGCTATTCCAAAGACTTTTAATTGCCTAATTAAAATCTTATTAAACTATTGGACAGAGATAGGGGACATTTTGAACTTAAGGTTCAGGGGAGTTAAATTCATCAAGCTTGCTTCTCCTCTGGGGCTTGTGACACAGGGTCAGAAATGTGGAATTTATCACAAGTGCTGAATTCCTAAAGCATCCCAAATTTAAAGCTATCAGGAACTAAGAATGTATTGATAGATTAATGTAATATATGGCTGTGAAAGTGGATGAGCATATTTCATCACCTCTGTCTTTGAAACCTATACAAGTGCTGAAACCAACCCTGTCTCAGAAGTGAAAATATATGAAATGATTTTCCATTTCATTCCATTTCCCCTCTGCACAAATTTCCATAACAGATGTGAAGCCAGCAGAAGCAGCTTGCTGATGAAATGTAAAGTAGTGGAGCTAGGTCTGTCGCCAGACCTGCTATCACTATCAACGTCGAAATGGGTGAAAGAAGAGCAGCAGGGGCTCTGCGACGGGCCGAAAAGTGCTTTAATACCGAAAGTGCCGAGGACAAAGAAAAGCAAATGAAAGGACAAAGACACCACCTTCTCCTGCTGGTCACCTCATCTAACTCCAATCTTTATATTAACACTAGTAAGGAGGAACCAATCTCTTCAGAGTCGCTAATCTCATCAGCAAAGTTCAATGTTCAGACTTGTAAAGGGCGAGTTGCTTCTCTTGGTTTCATCTCCTTTATTTCTTGGCACATTGGCCAATTCACATGTCCAAAGAAAGGTAAACAGGGCGTATAGTCACTGCCATGATGTTTATAGAAGTTTGCACTTTCTCCCTGCACTCTTTGCCACTCTTCTGAAAGCCCCAGTGTAAGCTGATCCACTTTAAGGAAGGAGACTGCACTGTAGATCTTGCAGAAATGGCCTATTTCTTTTCTACAGTCTCTTCTACTGTTGTCACACCCTTTGCAGGGAGAGGGAACACCCTACATCTCCCATTTCATTATGATGCACCTTTCAGGGACCAACACTAACAAACAACAACCTTTTATGAAAAGCATTTTTCTCTTATTGGGGTTTTGGTAAATAATTTGACTCTTTTACATGATCGCTTGTATGATAAGCTAACCAGATATTCAAAATCAGTGATCAAAAGCTGAAACTATTTTGACGGCGATGTTCAGCAGTTGGATCTGCAAAACAAAAAGATGTTCCTCTTTACTCTGAAATATAATACTGCGTGTCCTGACATTTGGTGGAATGGCACTAAAGGAAATCACTGCTGTTTACACCACAAATGTTTATAGTACTGTTCATACTACAATTAATGTTTACACTTTTATAACTACTGAGAGGAGGATGGAGTGACTTGCAAACAGTGCCTCTGCTTCAATCTTGAACTATTTATGAATTTGCAGTTTAAGTGAAATAAAAGAGTATTCCACTTATAAACAAAATGTAAGAAGAGGTTTGGTAATGATTATATTTATTTATGTTGCTAATCTGCAACTTAAGAAGTTTACTCTACAGACGGAAGCAGGCTAAAGTTTTCACTGTCAGGAAACATCCTAACCATCTCACCACCTCAAACTGTTGGCTGAGAGTAACAGCCTGTATCCGTGAGAGAGTGACCCTATGCGCTACAGCAAATGCGACAAATTCTTCGATGACTATTTTATAGCAGAAATAAAAACACAGAGTAATATACTGTTCAGAGTACTGGATAATATATTGAAGGCCTTTGGTTTATGAGGCTTCCTGCCTGCTGCCAGACACAGGTGAGGAACCGTTTCAGTCCTGGCTGCTGAAAGTAGGTCAGGCCTGTTCAAACACTCAGTGCCATTCGAAATGTCTCCACTTGTTTGCAATAAAATCCTGTCTGCATTTGCTGGAGTGAAATATCGACCACAATGCAGTGAGATAACAGCCATTCACCTCAGGTTCTGTATCGTGCTTCTCCTTGTTTATATCCACTAACTTGTTTTTTTCAAAGATAAGCATGTGAAACACAACTAAAGTTAAATGGAGTGGTACTTGTATGCGCCTTTCCACTTTCCACTTTTTTCTTTTTTTACTACAAGTCTCATTCAACCAAACACAAACATTCATACAACACTTTTATCTAAGCGCTTACTAACTTTCACACTCCAGTGGATGCATCAGGGGCAACTCAGGGTACAGCACTTGCCTAAGGATACAACGGCATCCGAACTGGAGAAGTAAGGGATCAATCCAATTTGTAGATGACCCACTCTACCACCCAAGCCACCGCTGCCCAACAAAGTATGCTGAGTCTGTTTAAATGCAAATATTCATGTTTTAGAAGACACACTGAAAAATCATGTCATAACGTCCACACCTTTTATGACACTGGATGTGTCACCCATTAACTGTAAACTTCCAAAACCAACAAACCAACATACACACCCATTTCACCATGTGACTGACCAGCTGAGTTATACAGAGGTGAGCAAGGGTCAAGGAACTGCATTCCCTTTTGTAGCTCTCATTTTAGCTTTTGTTATTTAGCTACTGTGGCCATTTTTATTCATATATCCCAGTGCAACACTTTTAATGTCTCCCATGAGAAACTGCATGAAAATGTAGCATGTTATCCCCGTTTTTAAATGATTTCACATTTTACCATTCTTTGACGGATGGCTTTTCACTCTTCCCAATAGTAAGGTTTGTTTGGCACAACTTTAAATGCATCTGATTCATACTAAAAAGAGCAGCATGCTAGCAATAAAGTCAGAATAAGCTTAAAGCTGTAGTACCAATTATTCAAAAGAAGCTGCAGCTCTTCCCTCCTACTAGATGAGTGCTTGCATATATGCATGCACTTCATATGCTGAAACAATAGGTCAGTGCTGAATTCTGGCATCATGCAGGATTTGAACTACATGCTGCCAAGTCTGGCAAGCTGAAAGTTCTCTGCTTAACCTTTTGAGCCCTACATACTATGTACAAACTCTTCCATTAAATTTTCTAAAGCCTGACAGGACTTCCTCCCTCTTACTTTTCATTTGTAACACTGAGTTATCCTACATGGCAGCCTATGGCACAGCCTCACATGCACCTTCCCAGAAATATAATTACATGTTGCAAACCTCAACAACTGTAAAAAGTTTGGTAGTAATATACCATTTGTTTCACTTATAAAACAAAATGCAGTAGACTGTAAATGGATCAGGTTTGCTCATTATAGTATGCCACAGCTAATAGTCTGCCTTTTTCTCCAATCAGTATATACACTCTAAATCAGATGTCTTTCTTTCTGTAAAGATAAGTGACTACTTCATTGGGAACTTGATATTAAGGGTTTCATTAATGCAGAGACACCAAAATTATAAATGTCCACTATGGCAGGGACTCAACGCAGTACTATAAATTATACTTTTTTCTACTTGGACAGCTTTAAGCTGAAAGGTTATTATCAGATTTTTTTGTCTGCTGTCACCGAAAAAATGCTACCAACCCGTGTTTTACAAGAATAAAGATTAACTTTTTATTTCCTTTTTTTTAACTCATGAGACTACTTAGCATATGTAAAGGAGTTGGCAAATAAAACTGAACAACCATAAAAAACTCACTATATTCTTGGAAAAAGCTAAGTGAACCTTTTGAACCATATAAGTCAAGTTTGTGGACAGTTCAAAAACAAAGTGATGTGCTGCATTTGCATTTGTCGCCCGTGTAAATTCATGGATCATTCAATCAACAGCAATCCAATGAAATATTTAACTTCACTGAAATTGATTAGGCTGGTGTGGCACCCATGAAAGGGCGTAAACAAAGCACCGCGGCTGTTGCCGCTTGATGTCCGCAGCAAGAAGCTGCACGCATTCCAGTAGCTTAGAGGCTTACACACAAGCTCAGGCTATAGGCCACTGGGCAGAGAGCTGCACCCATCCATCACTGTGTAAAAATGATAAAAGGCTCAGAATGTCCACTTCTCCAAATGGCCACAGACCAGCTTTTACCGAATGTCAAGAGCATCAAGGCTACAAAGCACATTGTAAACCTCACAGATCGAACAAGCTGGTGACCTTCAGTCTTTTTTTTTTTAAATAGACGAATAAAGCAATTCTGAACAAAATGCAACCAACCAAACTTTCAGTCAAATGATTTATCGATTATGAAGCTAAAAAAAAAAAATACTGGAATGAAAACTATGCTTCTTAAACCACTTAAACGATAAGAATAATAAAATAAAGTTTAAAAAAAACATTGTCAGCAGATATTAAAATGGGAAATGTTTTACTTCCAAAGCTGTTTTTGAAAATCACTAGCTAGAAACAAAGATAGCCCAGGGAAAGGTGTGTTCATCCGAGCAGGTGTAATCAAGTTCATGTTCACGCTGTAATTATCTATTGTGCAGCCTGTTTAAAATGACACCTATGAGAACTGTTTATAGCCTAATCCAATCGTGTGGAAAGTGATTTTGATTTACAATACCCAGAGCTAAAGTAGCAACTAGTGAGTGTTCACCAGGAACAATATGACTGTAAATCTGAATATTGCTAAACTTTATTTAAGTATCCACAGCTCTAAACGTGACATTAATCGTAGACTTTTCCTTTTATATTCAGGCATTCGACTTGAAGCACAAAGCATGTCTTAAAAGGTTTATTGCTCTGTGAACGCATTCAGTGAGATTCAGGGAAGTCCACTAACAATTACCAAAAACCAAGTTCTCTGAACCAAGTTCATGAGAGTACAAAAATAATGACGAATCACTCCTTTCCTGTGCTTGTAGTCATACTTGTTCATTTGTGTCTTATCTCTAGTGTTAACCCTCAACAGTCAGTATTTAAAAAGTTAATTTTTGACCTCTTTATCTGGCAAACAAACCACATTAAAAACTCTTTGTGGGGGTAGTCTGTGTTCTTTATATGGGGTCCGAGAGTGGGGCGGCTGCCACCCACATCAAGTGACCTCACTTAGTACTGATCAATAGCAAGCTGCACATTCCTAACGCCAAGTATTCAGCCGTCACTTAAACGCTGGTATCCTAGTCATCCGAGCCATCTTGAGGATCCGTCACTACAACGATATTTGGGTTAAATTCCAATCATTGAGATCCAGTATCCCAGACGACCAGATCTGACCTATAAGGGCAGCAAATCTGGTAAACCATACGGGGGAGATGAGCTCTTGTCAATCAAGAGTATCTGCCCATAGGCTGCTGCTGATCCAGATACTCAAGGTCACACTTGTCAAGCCAGCATTGCTCAGTTTAGATTCAACTTCACATGTTTGCTCTTTACTTTTTTTATCCTTGTGCCCTTTTTTATTTGCCCTTTAAATTGCACAGCGCACACGGCAAATATATGGCCCAACATTGATCCCGTAGCTTGATGATTTAATGGATGACTGACTGACTCTTCTACTTAACTAGACAAGCATAATCAGGGGATTAGCAAACTATCAGATGACAGAGCTCAGTGTGATTGCCTGCAGGTACAGGGGTATGTTAAAAATTGCTTCAATTCTACTGAGTAATTTTTAACAGCAACAAAAAAAAGGAAATAATCTAACAAACATCCAAGTTCATGACATCTTAAAGCCAAATTGCTCTGAGCAGTCAGTTGAGGCAGAACTGCACTGCATATAATAAGGACCCTTAAAGTTCACGTACCTCCATGTTTGCACCAGCGTGTGCTCGAGATACAATCGAAGCCCTGACATGCCTGCATGGCGCCCAGCTGAATTCGTGTAGGTGGGAGCTGATGTCATGGAGAGATGGAGGTGAAATGGTGTGTTACTAGAAAGTTGAGCCTTTTCACTGTGATGTCAGAGAAGCGCACATTTCCTCACCCATTTCACAACGTAGAGGCGCTGAGGGATGGTTTATTATTTTGCTGACAAGAAAGGACTAAATTAGGAAATTCAGCAGATAACATCAAACCATCTTTTTTTTCAGGTGAATTTCCAGATAACATGGGGAAATAAAATCCTATTATCTATAATGATGAAGCACATTCCCGTAAACCAGAAAAGGTCAAATTGTCATTTAGGCTTATAAAAATAATAAGCAGATAACAAGAACATTCAAGTCTCTCTTAACAAACATCCAGTAAACCCCAAAGGCTGCTCTGTAGCTGGTCTCTGACGTTACCATGAGCCAAGCAAGTGATTCATCTCATTATTTATAAACTATAAGATGCAAAGTCAGTGATTTGATGGATGAGCTGGGAAAGAATAAACAGCCTTGTTTTGCTTGGATCACTAACAAACCAGAAAGAGAAATGGACAAAAAGCGAGACCAGAAGACATTTTAATACTTGAAACAGTTTAATATGCAGATACCTGATAAACTAAGCTCTGTGCAGGATTGTTTAGATTTGGTCAGGGTACTGATTTTTTAGAGCTTAAGCAATCCCATCACTGAAAAAAAGTATTTCTTTATGTGTTTTCTGTCCCAGTAAAACCCAGTGACCACAGAAGAAGTCATCAACAGCGTTAGTTGAAGTGAGCTTGAACTGCACCTGCATGCTGAACAGCTTCATCCCCTCCAGATGTCTGGAGGCCTCTCTAGACCTAGAGCCAGCACATCTATAACTGTCTCCTGCACTGCCCAGACTCTAGTGGACAACTGCCAGAAAGAAAGCAGAGATGCAGGGGGATCTGAGCCCTGCAGCCACTCATGCTGCACAAAAAGTGCTGAAAGAGGCCATAGGATGGCCTGTGTACTCTGTCTTAATATATCTCATCTTCAATCCGATCTGATGAATTATTCAACCAGAGCTATCTACTGTGCCTCTCACCTAAAACATCTGCCCTGCCAGCCTGTCTGCCAGGTCCGGCTTACACTCTGCTCTGCCACAGGAAGCTTTTAGTCTACTGCTGTCCTGTGGGCTCTGTTGCATTTAACCCCTTTGCTCCATTTCTGTTTCCATCTCTCGTACCTCAGGCGTAGAGAGGAAAAGAGATCATGTTACTGTGTCAGAAAAAAGGATCAATTTATAAAAGGGTTTTTTCTTTTTGTTTTTTAAAAAAAACAAAGAAAGAAAGAAGTAGATTTGCTACAACTGTGCCAACATCCAACTGCCTCACATGACTCATCGTCATTTCAATATCTGAAAGCAGAAGTATTCTGAAAGGTCACACGGCCAAATTCAACATAATTGGCAATAAAGACTGAAGACCGATGATGGCACAATGATCTATTCAATTAGCAACCCATAACTGTTCATGTGCTTCATAAAGTTAAAATCAACATTTTTGAGGGTAAAGGAGTTTCAGACACTTTAAAACAACCAAGCAGGGGCTACATATTCACATAAGAGTTAGCTAACTTAAATCACATTTTACCTGCACTCTCATAAAAATTGATCAACAAATTTACACTGAGGTAAAGTGTGTAATACTCGAGCTCTGTGCAACATGACACATTTTAGGCGAGAGTGCCTTCCGCAGTGGGCTACATTGCACTATTTGTGTCCAAGGTTAGAGAAGAGCAACTATGTCAGTTAGGTGTTTCAGCCAATGTCCATCGAATGTCTCTGTAAAGTAAGTAATGGCAATGTTAAAAGACAGCATGTTTACGATGAGGGGCAATCAGACGAGTGATTGGAGAGCTGCGGCAGGAATGTCTTTAAGGGTCAGTGGCACCATTAGCAGAGTAGAGGGCATAACCTGGAATGCTTAGAGATATCAAATCACGGCTACGGGGGAGGGACAGGCTGCCAAACAAGGCTCGGCTGGAGGCTGATTCAATCATCAGAGCTACTCCCGCACTCACATCAGGAAGGACACAAACAAATTCAACCACTAACAGTGACGACCTGATGTACATTTCCTGTATGCGATCCCATAGTCGATGCGTTCTTATTATAGCTTTAAGATTTAAAATACAGCTTTATAATTAAACATGCACGAGGAACAGGTGCGAGGTGATGAGTGATGGAAATAGACCCTGAAATGGGAATTTTTCAATTCTCACACCAGCATGTAGGAAATGCTGACACGTGTGTAAACATACTCCACATAGTTTTGTAAAGCCTTTTCAAACGGTTGTGTACAGTTAAAATAGAGCGCTGCACGTACAAGGCAAGGTCCCGCAGTACTTCATGTGGATGTGACGTTTTTTCGATGCGTGTTACATGAGGGTTAAAAGGGCACATGTGTGGGTCTAGGAGACACTTACACGAGAGCACTGATCTGGCCATGTTCCATGTCCACACTCATTTCCCACACCATGGCACAGCACTAGACTGGGAATAAACAGAGAAGCCCGCTGTGCTCCCAGAATGCATGTTTGCAGAGTTCCCATCAGTGAGTACACAGTAATAGGACTCCCTGAAGGCCTGTGTTTAACCTTTAGGTTACAAGTGGCTGGCCCTTCCCTCCTGTGCCCCGGCTATTAACCCTTTTTTGTCTTGTTTTCAACAACACTTAGAAAAACATAAAGGAAGTTAGATAAAATCACAACATCTAAAGGACATGTGGCATGATTAAAAAGTCCAGAACAGCTAGTACATGGACTTCGCGGTGAGACTAGTCTTGGTCAGACTCTGAATTTGAACTTTTAAGGTAATACAGACAATTGCCGACACTCAGGAAAAGAAACTGAATAATCTGAGATTTCCTGACCACTGAGCAAACTCCACCTGCTGATAAGAATTGTGTAACTTGATCTAAAGTTACCAAAATCTTGACTTTCTATATTATTTATTTTACTCGAGGGCTCGTTTGCAGGAACTTTCTCTGTAAGAAACACCATGTGAATGCAAAAGAATAGGTCTCTACTTACTGCAGTAAGTAAAGATCAGGGATATCATTGGGCAACATTTTGGCTGAATGCATCTCTTAAAAATATTTTTCACAACTGCTGAGAACCAACATATAGTACGAATGCTGTACATAGCAGACATGCATACGCATACTTTATGTTGGGGCAAGAGTCAACCTGACAATATAAACAGATGAAGGAGGATGAGAGCAGCCTAAAGCTGAGAAAATACCCCTGGGATATGCTGACAAACTAGAAATGTGAACGTGGGGCCAGCACAGAGGATTAGCTGTGGTAAAACAGTGTGATGCGGTATGATTAATTTCTTCTTTGTCTGTTCTCCACAATACAGATTTAGTAATCAGCAACAGGTTGCTCATTGCTTTGAGCTGCTACCATTGACAGCACACAGTTCCGCCTTGCTTACACTACTTTGAGCAGACTCGATGCAGCACAGCAGCGCCTCGAACACACTTTCAGTCTGCAGAGGAATGTTTCAGCAGCGTTCAGGTCAAGGCAGGATCTCACTGCAAGCAACAACCACCATGTCATAAATTTTACTTTTTTGTGAAGTCTGGATTTGAGCTATTGATATAACAGGCACCATCCTTTACCAACGAGCCAAAGCCTCTCTGACAGCATCATACAGGCAGCTCATTGTCGAGGCCGCCGGCATCCAGAATGCAACTGCCAGCTGTTTTCTTTGTGGATCAAACCAAAAGAAACAGCAGGCCAAGGTCAGCACAGACAAGCTTTTCTCCTACAGCAGACAGACCAATCTCCATATAGAGGGCCAGAAAAAAAAGGAAAAGAAAATCCCTGCCACAAATGTGATAGCACAGTCGATTATATTCCACCCTCTTGTGGAATAATCCGCCATTCTTGAAAATTCATGAAAGCTCCCATTTATTCCCATTCTGTTGGGTGTTTGTTGATCACTTGAGAATCTGTGTCTGCATGAAAGCTTGGTTGTGAGGGTTATCTCTCATGTCCCCTGTTGGTAGATAGATGCTAGACAAACACAGATAGGCTTTTAAGGGGGATATCAAGTTTTCCTGAGGATGTACCCTGTAAGATGGCAGTGATGCAGATTGTTTTATGGTAAAGTTACCCTCCACTCCAAAAAGTCCACTCCAAAAAACAGCCTGGATGTTTTGAATGACCTTTACTGTGTGGAATGATAAACATACAGAGTTTGACACCTAAAAGAGAACATCATTGTACACACAGCCAGCTGCAGTAAAATATGCAACTTAAAAAAAGCTTATGGGGAAGCTTGAAACCTCCAAAGTTCACACACAGCAGTTATTCTAGTCAGACGGAACTATTTCCATATTTATTGAGCATTTTTTTTATTAGGGAAACGAAACAAGTGTGATGTAAGAATATACAAAAACAATATCATATACAAATTATTTTTAAATGTAAAATAATAAAACTAAAGCTAACTCCAATGGGGGAAAATCAATCATATCCTTCTACTGACTGACTGTTAACCACATTTCTGACAGTTTGGCATTAGTAGATTGTTTTGCGAGCAGCATGTCAGTGACAACATTATTTGATGTTTCCATATGCTATCACACAAAATTCCAAAAAACCATTCCGATTTCAATTGGAAAAGTACATGTTGATGATTCTATTCTTTCATCTGATTTTCCATACCTCTCTTGGTTCACAAAAAGTAGCTTGGAGAGGATGCCTGGGTACTTGCACCCACATTTCCTACTCTCTGCCTGCAGATAGGAGCCCAAACCCCCAGACACAGGCTCACTCCTGAAGAGCTGTGCCTCCGCTTAAAGGCACTGGAGACAGCCGATACATGCCAAAAAGTGTTAAAATGTAACACACCCAGGCAAATACCTATTATTCTAAGGGAAATGAGTCCAAGATCAACATCACTTAATGCATGGGTATCTCCTACATGTAAACAATGACCCAGAAATACGAACACACTGCACACACATGCACGAGGCTGCACTCAGAGTGGGTTTTTAATAACCCCATTGCCCTCATATCACCTTACGATAAAGACCTAGTGGAGAGGATGGTGGTCTGTCTCATGTCAACTCACACCCACTTTTCCTTTTTAAGAGAGAAGCTAACCTCACATGGGCTCACTCATAAAAACGTCATAATTCTCCAACAGGCAAATGATAGGTTATCCTAGCATTGTTTTAACAGGTAACCAGAACTGCGGTGCACTCGCATCAATGATTCATGCAGCCACGGCACCACGCAGTTAATGAACACAAGGGTAGTCATTGTAACAGCATTACTTACGCTCTGTCCCAGTCAGCTGTTAAACAGAAACTCAAGTTAGATCTAAAACAGTTGTCCTTTAGGTGGCCCACAGGCAGATGGGTCCCTCTTTCAGGGGGGGGACGTCTGAAGAAAAAAAAAAATCCACAGGTACAGAGAAGTTTAAATCTTTTTCAGATGACAGCTCTGAGTCCGCACGTTCACACTCTCCCTCTGTCTGACACAGAGTCGTACTACAGCCTGCCCCTGGCCACTCAACTGACTGCAGCTCCGCCCATCACACAGTCACAGGAGGGAGGGAGGTACACTTCTACAAGTCTGATGTTGATTCGTTTCTTCTTTTTTTTTTCTTAATCCAATAATCTGCTGCGCTACTTTAATGACTCAGAGTGAAATATAAACACTCACATTATCCTGCATGGGGAAAGTTAGCAATGAAGATCAGAAAGAACATGTAAGCAGTAGTCAAAGACAGATAAAAGATCTAATATTAACCACGAAGACAATAAAATATTAACCATCAGATTTACATTTTTTTCCATAGTATGTATATCCTAACATTTCTCTTTAGTGTGAGCTTAAGAAGATGTTCTGGGCATTTTTGCCCAACATTATTTGTTTTTAAAAATGAAAACAAATAAACTAATGTCCTGTCATTTTCTGGTCATTACATTTCTGGCCGTGCTTTCAAAGAGAATTCCTAAAATGTTATGCAAAAGCAACAACTGAGCATGAACTATTCCTCCCCAAAGCTCAGAAAGAAACCCTGTGAAAACATAAAGAGGGAATATAACAGCAAAAACTATTTTTTTTGAACAAGACTCCAATGATGCGAGTAACATATATAAGCTTCCCTACTAGTTATAGTGGCACAAAAGCAGATTGGATTTCGACACTTTTTGGATTAAGCCAACCAGTTTTCAATATCTTAAATATGTGATTATATTTAAATATATATACTTAAAATATATGATATGATTTGTATTCAGGATCAGTGAAAAGTTCAAGCTAGAATGTGCAACCTTTAAAAATCTGTATCCCTAGTCTTTTATTTGGAAATTGAAATTCCTGAATAAAAATCTACCATCATAAACTTTTCACAACAAATAGAATTCAACAAAGAGCCTCGCTAGTGTTAATTGAAATGTGGTAAACTTGTTTTTGCAGCTCTACTGTCTTATTATTAGAAGTAATACTTCTTTCTAATAATCATTCTGATCTTGAGACAGTGTCTGCTCAAAACAAATACCTCCCAACTACAGCTACAGCTTCTTTTATTTCAGACTTAAACCACTGTGAACTAAAATCTGATGATCAAAAGGATCACTTCTTTTCTCTTTGGATGGTATATCTGTGAAACATGTCACTAACACGCAGCTTTGAGCATGAGGGTTCACTTGTTTACGTCTTTGCAGGGAACATTCTTTTCATTTTCCAAGTTAATCATCAGAAATCTGACTGAAATGTCTAGAATTTTATCATGTAGCCACAGCATTGCAACAAAAGCATTCTTCAATGTCTCCTACATATTTAAAACTTTAAAGCAGCATTAGTCCTTTTGCATGCTCCAACTGTAACCATTTCGTGCTTATTTTACAGTCCTAGGACTTAATGTAAATCAGTGAGAGCAGAGATCTACTGTACTTAAGGCTACATGAGAGGCACGTGAAGAAGAGAGTCCTGCATGTGAAGCTGAGCCACATAGCAGTTCTAAAATAATACACACAACAGTAGCAAGGGCAATGTTTTCAGGCCATGACACTGAAAGTACGACAGAGGTGATGCAACAAAGTCTTAGAAGATGCCTTTTCATTACTTATAAAGGGGACATCCGACTCCAAAGAATCACCTCTTTTTGTGCTTTATGAACAGAGCTCTAATAGTTTTCTCAATATATTAATAATAATCATGATTTTTACAATGTATATTAATGTGATGATACCTCAGTTTTGTTTGATAACATGCTAATAAATACACATCAAAGTATTTAAAAAGTCTAGTCGAAGTGAAGTGTTGCCAAAAAAACTTTACATGCCTGCTCCAAAAATATTTGCAGGGTAAATAGAGAGAAGTGTAAGATAGCAGGATGTTAAGACGGGGACGCCTGTTTCGAAAATAGCATATGCTAATTATACACTTTAGGCAACTGCTAAGGAGGGCGATGCGATGCCAAGTTTGAGGTGTTGGGATTCTGAATTTCAGCTCAGTGTTTCTTTACAAAGTCGACTCCACACTAATGCAGCAGCGAGGATACTCACTCATTTATTTATAACTTACGCCTATTGGATACCTCCCTCAGATTAGTGGCACACCTCTTGTTGAGCTAAACCACCTGCTACTGCCATGCAGCGGACAGTTTGAAACAATCCGTAGGACCTCTCTGGCAGATGTCTAAACACATAGAGCAGACCAGTCAAACAGATACAAACTGGCCCAGTTAATGCGCGCGCCCTAAAAATGTCACTTTTCATTGCGTCTGCTCTATGACTTCAACAAAAAGTGCACTCCTGCAGTTACAATTAGCAAACACAGAAACGCTCCTCGGTGCGAAATGGTTAACTACGACAGAGCAGGCTATGAGGACATTACTCAAGGATGGTTGGCCATAAGCTGTTTTTGGAATTAGGTTAAGGATAAATATTAAGAGAAGGAAGACACTGGAGTACAAAGTTTGAAAAACTGAGTGAATAAGTCTTTGTTTTTATATATTAATATTCTGAAAAGGGCAGTTGTATTATTACTATAGGGTTTTTAGGGTAATATTAATGTGTTAAGAATAAAACTGATACTGCTTACTGTTTACGTACAAAGACTCATCATGGGCATGAAGTCACACCAGTGTCACTGTCCACTGTGAAGTGAGTTTCACAGGGGGTGTCAACAAAGAAAGAAGCCCCTGCTCCAAAACTGGCACCTACAAGCTCGACTGAAATTTGCAGCTGCCCACATGGACAAGCAAAATGCCTTCTGGAGAAAACTTTTATGGCCAGACAAGAAAAAGTCATTTGGCTACAATGACAGGAGGTATGTTTGGAGGAGCAAGGGTGTAAGGGTGAGGCTAGATTTGATTATCAAGCATGGTGGTAGTAATGTCATGCTTTGAGGCTGTTTTGCTGCCAGTGATACTGGTACATTACACAAAGTGGATGAAATGAGGAAAAAGGACTACCTCCAAATTCTTCTGCTTCACATCAGATCAGGAGGTACACAGATCAAACGTGGACATAGTTGGGTGTTCCAGCTCTGTGGCTAAAGCAGGCTAAGATTAAGCTTCTGGAGAGGCCGTCCCAAACCTCATTAAAAATTTTGCGACTGTGCCAGGAAACTTCAAAAATTTCAATGAGGTCTACCAATTCTGGCAAGAACCATTTGTTAAAGGGCATTTAACCAAATGTTAGTGTTGGTATATGTAT
Source organism: Etia nguti (assembly GCA_015106755.1). Classification (NCBI taxonomy): domain Eukaryota; kingdom Metazoa; phylum Chordata; class Actinopteri; order Cichliformes; family Cichlidae; genus Etia; species Etia nguti. The sequence goes on along the minus strand of VUQG01034704.1, from coordinate 44,763 downwards.
AATTTTGAGCCTATTTGGATCAGAGAAAATCCAAAATAAATTAAAGATTGTTCATCCAGTTCTTGTTTTTTAAAGTCATTAAAGATTGCATGCTGTACAATCACTCCACACTGGAAAAAGAACAGTTCAAAGAAATAATTAAAAGCACAAAATTACCATGACATTCATGCCCATGATAAGAGTATGTAAACCACAACTGTATATGGTCATGAAAATATTGTTCAGTGCGTATTACTCAGCAACTACGGTGGACCGCATTTTGCATAAATTAACCAGAAGCAATCTACTGATTGTTGAAAATCTCAAAATAGCTGGAAATGTTTGATGAAGCAAATAAACCCCGATATCTTGGAGAAGAGCTATGCAGTTAGTTTTAAGTTTGATAACATTAAGCATTTGACACATAATGAGCTTTTCTGATTCCAGAAGACCACTTGAAAATGCAAGTTTGATCATTCTCCAGCCTCTGCATGTTTCACACACAGCAAGCAGAAGTGCTGACAAGTCATTCTATATAAATGAATAACTGCAGAGGAATTACAGCGCTGCGATAAGCCCTCGTGTTTCACATATTAGTTTAATGGGAACACACCAGATAGCAGCACTTAAGAGTCACTGAGGCTGACAGAAGCACTGAAGACAGCTGAGAAACCCCGGCACCCAACTCTGTTTCGGTGTTTGTCAACGCAGTGCTATCCAATGTGTTGAAACTGTGTAACTGTGCAAAGCATGTGATGGAAAAATGTGACAGACAAAAACCAAACTGGCTAACTTCTTCCTTATTGTTCGCCGTTATCTTAGCGGCTACATTTTGTCAGAATAATGCCTTTTTATGCCGAGGCTACTTATAACCTTGTGACAATCAAGCGTTTAACAAACTTTTTTTTTTTTTTTCAATACGAAGAAAGCACCAAAGATCTCCTGAGACCTTCACTTTCAGCAATAAAAGTGTTGTTAACATGAGCTGGAAAATATTTCACCTTTAGCGAAAACACTGCTGTGCATCTTACAGGTTGTCAGCAGTTGCATAGTAACAGCAGGGCCACGGCTGGCACTTGCTTCAAGCATCTGTTCAGTGCTACGAACTAAAAGGAAAATTCCATTCAACAAAGTTGTGAAGCTACCAAAGTCACAACTACTCAGCTAAGGCCTTTGTTTGTCCTCATACCACTTATATTAGCACAGCTTTGACACCAGGTCAGGCGATGATCTGGCAAAGTTCGACAGCTCTTTGTTGTTAAAAATCTTCTTACTGCAGTCTGACATTAACAGCAATAGTTTTTTCCAAATCTTCATTAAACCCATATGATGTTTACACAAAGAACAATTCTCAAACAGAAGCTTTTATGGAGCGCCAAGCTCTTCTGTTTGATTTACATTTTGCACTTTACACAACGTTAAGCTCCCCTCTCTCTGTCAGGAACTCACGGCACTTAAGACTGTTTCTTGTCAGCATAAAGCCTGACATATTTACTACAGCTTAAAGTCTGGGATCTGCACAAGAGTTTCAAATGACTTTTTTCTAGTTTGCACAAGGTATGGATGCATAATGACAGACCCACTAGTGGACTACTTTTTGTTATTAGGGTATCATAGTTGTTGAAAGAGTGCGCACACATGCAGCGTGCGTGGATAAATACAGGTGAGACTAAATAAGTTGGGGCAGGTGGTGAAAAAGGAAGGAAAGAAGCAAAACAGGAAGTAAAATCAAAACAAGACAACAACCAAAATAAAACTGAAATTGCAAACATTAATAACCAAAGGACAATTTAACACTGAAACATAAAGACTAACACTGAACATGATGACAAAGTAAAAGACATAGGAACAAAACCACGCCTGCAATGACCAAGCAAACCACAGTGACAATGACAGTCATAAGACTTAGAGTTCAACTTAGGCCCCAGTCACACAGGCCTAGAGGCTAGTCAGGGACTCCCTGGCCACCACTGCTTGTTATGAAAAAAATATGCATTTCGGACTGCTTGGCGAGTGGTTGCGGGCAGTCACTGTGATAGTCACTAAAGCCCCAGTCACACAAGCCTAGAGACCACTCAGTGACAGCCCTCCACAATCTCTGGCAACCACTTACCAACCAGTTGAGGAGTATACTGTTTTTCCCTAGTAGCTCTACTCTACTTTAAATCTCAGCTGGTTGTAATATATACATATATGAACTCAATATTTGCATTTATAATCTTTTTAATTTAAGCAAATGCGAGCTAAACTATACAGAAAAGTACCAGCAGAGGTGACACAGTTTGACGCACAGCTGAGGTGACTGATTCATTTTCACATCCAATGTGATGGGAGCAGCATGTCAGATGGTGGGAGATACCCAGCATATGATCAATCACGCTCTCTTCAGACACACCTGTGAATGTGGGATGTTGCGATTTTTCATCCGGTGCTTTTTGTGTTTGTGGAGAAAAAAAAAATTGAAGCTGTGAAGCTGGCTCAGTATGACACAACTAAAGGCATTAGTCCACCACCTCTCACATGAAACTCTCCAGCAGAGAGGGTTTGTGGGATGAGTGCCCTCTGGCAGGGAGGTGATGCCAGTGAACAAACCCTGGTGCGTAAGGTGTGTTTGATAGAGAGCGAGCTTTCGAGCCCGAGTGACTCACCCTGGTCATTAAAGTTGCATACGTGGTTATTTCCTCTGTGTCACCATCTTATGCATTACTCACTTGTCTGAAGCTGCTACCAAAGGTTCCCAGCATTAACGGTCACACGGTTAACCGATCACCGCAATCTACATGTAACTTCCCACATTATGACCTCCGTCACAACATGTGGCCGTTTCCCCCGCTAATCATTTTCCAATCTTTATCTTTTTAAAAAGAAACAGTTTGTTAAAGCGGGGCAAACGGGCGCACCTCCAGAGCAACTGGGTCAGTTTCAAATCCAACAGAGCAAGAGGAACAGCTCGAATGCTCCTCAGGTGGCCCAACATATCCGTGGCAGCGGCTCAACTTTCCTGTATTTTCCACCTCAGGTCTCCCTCCCCCACACATACACCCCCCTCCCACTACCACATACAGTAACAACCATGTCCTACAATTGAGGGAAGATAATCTGCTCTTGACACAGCCAGAAATTTGATTTAGCAGCCACGATTTCTCACAACTCATGTCATAGAGTAAACTGGTGGGAAATATGACCTTTTGCACAGTCAGTGATTTTTCTGGATTATTTATACTGAGCTAGATGTTCTTTTAATATAAGTGGTTATATTAAGTGATTGTAGGCGATGCTGTAAATCAATGATCAGGACAGCCAGAAATATCAGACTGTTAAAACAGCTCTTTTAATGTGATTTGGTATCTTTTATTGTATGTATTAATCTTATTTAATTCACTTGTACATTTGTATAGGTGTATCGGTGGTATTTTAGATTTGTTTTTATTGTTAGCTATTATTCTAAATGCTGCTTGTACATCTACATCTTGAACATCTGATGTGTAATTGCAAAAAAGGATTCTGATTCTGATTGATAAAATACAAATTACTTTCTGGTCATTTTTACAGATCTTTCTTGAGTTTAGAGATCAGTATATTGCAGTATTAAGACTGCAACACAGTATTATGGGTTGGCAGAAGTCATATATAATTTGATAAAACTCTACTTTTTTTACATTTTTTTCAAGCAAAAACACAAAAAAATAAAAAGGTTTAAGCTTCTCTCGTGAGATTATTGCTTTTTTAAAAAGATTTTACTTTTAGGAAATGATTTAAATGACAGTAAATCAAACATCTTTGCATTCTGGACTTTAAATTAAAAATTATTTACTGTTTAATTATATTTATACAGTCTTAAGTTTTTTAATATAGTTTAAGTGTTGAAAACAATGCTTAAACTAAACAAAACAGGCTGTTTGGGAGCTGATCAAAAGTTTAGGACCACATGCCTTTAAAAAGCCAAATCTGTGCAAAAATGTGGATTGTCATTTTCTGACAGGTAGTCACATTGTCATGACATTCTGATGGCAAAGGGAAAAAAACTTTGTCGAACTGCATAAGCAGAGTCTCTCGCGGCGCACCATCACTGCTGAGGTGGGACGCAGTTAAAATGCTTTGTCTCACTCCTATTTCTTCTTGCTGCATGTTGCAGCTCTACTTGGAACCTTGTTAAGATCCAACCATGCAAAATAGGATTTTTGGCCATTTTTCAAGTGGTCTTAAACTTTTGTTCAGGACTGTATAATGAATTCATTAAGAAAAAAACATATACATATATTTCTGAAACACTGCAAACAAACTGCATTCATTTTTTCCCCATATTATATACGTGAGGTGTTCTGGACACCACCTTCAAATCTTCCAGGGGATACACCAAGGTCTTCCCAAGCCAGCCAAGAGATATAGTCTCTTCAGCATGTCCTGGGTTTGTCCTGAGGCCTTCTCCCAGTGGAACACACCCAAAACACCTTATCCAACAAGCATCCAGGAGGTATCTGGTCAGATGCCCAAATGAACTCAACTGTCTCTTTACAAGTTCTAGTTCCACTGAAACAGGGGTATAAAAAATGTGTCCAAGTGGCCAAAAATGGCCTGACAGAGGAACCAGTCCACCGCACTGGATGGCTTGCAAAAAAATGAAGGAAAACTTTTTAAACACGCCACTTGATTTTGTGCCAGTAAACATTGTGTTGCAAGCCATTAGCATTAATGCATTGCAGCAAGAAGGTCCTGGGTTTGAACCCTGAGTGAACCCTGAGTGGAGTTTCATATGTTCTTGTTGCATTTTCTTTGGAAGCTCTGGTTTCTCCCACCATCTAAGATAACGCTGTCTATCTCATGGCAGAACATTTGTGAAGAAGATTCTTAATCTCATTAGGTTTTTTTCTGATTAAATAAAGGTTTAATTAAAATCAAAAGGGATCCTGTCATGACAGATGTTGTCCAAACTTTCAATTTCCTTTGCAGCCTTCTTGCTGACAAAAACACTAACCATGGTCTGCCATTTCCTGCAAACGTAAGACCACTACTGACCCCAGTTTTTCTCCTTTTCTTTGTAATAAAAGATGGTATTCACATTACACAGAAATGAGCAAATCCTAAATATTACATGTCTCACAGCACATAGTTCAACATAGTCCATTGCCTTGATGATAAAATGTCACAAGAGGTCAGTAAGCCTGTGAAAGTCAAAACCTACACCCAATTTAAATTTGCACAATCTCACATTCAAGGTCCTCTTCTGGCACAGCTCTGGATCGTTTTCAGAGCAGCTTCTGTTTTTAGTTTTTTTATTAGAAGTGGATATCCATCAGCTTGTCCAAACAGCAAGCCTTCTGGCCACCACCACTCTTCAGATCTTTGACTCTGAATCTTTTCCTTCAAAGGCATCTGGAAATTACAAAAGGAGTCTGCGCTGACTGCCTGAGTGACAATTTAACATTGTACATTTTCATGGAGTGAATTACTGAATAAAAAAACAAAACAAAGATGTTCATCCTCCTCGGCTTGAAAATTGAAAATTCTCAACTCCTCTGCTAAAAACTGCTTGGTCGTAGCCAGAGAGCCATCTTTTATTACCACCTAAAAGTGATCCTAAACGTGAAATCTGAGCTTGAAACAAGAGCTGATGAGCACACAGTTTAAGTGTTGATTTATAAAGAGCTGTTGTGCTGGAATCTGTCTGAATCCAAGAAGATGACCTTGAATTGGAAATCGTCTACATTTAAATCAGGAAAGACTTTTTGATGTTTATTGACCTGTCCCCACAACTTTTTCATACTGCATCCTACCCTCAAACATAATTAAGTATGTTTTAAAATTCTGCTAGTTTATCGATGTCACCTTGTCTTTAAGGTGGTGATACTGTTGGAGGTGAAAATGGAAAATGGGACTGTTGCTTTCAGTTTTAACCTAGTCACAGCATGCATACAGTATGCCTGCTCTCATGAATAATATACTCTGTCCAACCACCTTCAATTACAAATGACTTCCACCCAGTGCGATAACCATAAAATAACCTTGAAAAGCATGGTTACTCTTTATCTAATCCAAGCAGAAATTGCTATCCAGAATAAATCAAGATCCCAAAGAGCTAATGAGATTGTGCTTCAGAGACGTGGTAGTTCATTAAGCCAATTACTACAAAAGAGAAATGTTATACTACTAATGCACTGTGTACTCAGGGAAATGACCCAGTGAGATGAATAGATAGAGAAAAAGGAAGTGGAAAAGAGTGATGACTCAAACAGCGGGAAAACCCTCAAGATGAATTAGTTATAAGGCCATCTACATGTGGGGCAGACGAAATATGAAATATTAAGTTAGCATTTGATATAGCGAAAGAGTTAAGGTTAAACAACTCCTGAAAATAATCAGCTACTATCCATCTACAACCATCCAACTGTGATGCTGCGCTGGAAGTACACATGCCGTTCAAAAAAGTGTTTGATGAAGCACTGTAACCACAACGCTCTGTAAACTGCTGCTCATTTCTGAAGCAGTTAAAAATCTGCATGCAGATAACGCCCACTGCTTTGCTCGTATCAGCTACATGGCTGTCATTGTACACGCCCAGTTATTTTTTATTTTTTATTTTTTTGAGCGGACAAGTCAAAGTGGGTCAAATATTCCAAGGAAGTACAAAATTATTATCACATGCAGATCTTCTTTTTTAGGAGAGAAAGTGTAACAAAGCTGTGATCTTTAAAAAATATTTATATCCATAAAAAAAAGGAAAAGAACCTGAGGGAAAATTCTGCACAGGAGATGAGAAATCATTTCACACTAAAGGTAATTATAGCTTTCCACGACACATGCTGAATTACCTCTGAGCCAGCACGGGGATCCGTCTCATCTTTACCATGGAAACCAACACCATACTAGAGTACATGCACGCACACTGAGGGAGCAATTGCCATGACATCCAGCACTGTGGCGAGAAGAAGCTTTCAGCGACTAGACCAATTTACTCAGCAGCTAACTGGACAGTCAGTCAACCCTCTGTACTGTATATCACTCCCTATTTCACTTACTCTCTTCCTCTCTTTCCCCTCTTTTCCCCGTGAATTTCTTCTGTCATGATGCCAGACGAATTACCTTTCATCAGCAGAGGACAAGGTCTTGCAGTGCTTAGTAGGAGCGGCTCTCATTCAAGTGGTGACAGAGAAAAGGAAGCTCTGCAGGGATCCCTGCACAAGGATGCAGTTGAACCGGCACCGCACGCATGCATCCACCGCCACTATCACTACCAGCGAGTGCAATAGCAGCAGTAGCAAATCGGAAGGGGAGGGGTAAAAAAAATATATATATAAAAAAACCAGGAGAGGGGGTTGCTCTATCAGCAGCAGGAGCATTACATCATAGGCTGCCTCTGTGGAAGGGTGGGAGAGGAGTGGACAGAGGAAGGGAGGTGCTCCTTGTAGCAGCAAAAGCTCCCTGTTACTGTTGAGCTCTTTTCTTTGCGTGCCCAAGTCCAAATTTAATATTTATGATCTGGTAACTGTGAAATGCCCTTGGTGGTTAGCATAAGACCTATTTAAACATTAACTCAGCTGCTCTTAATTGTGTACCTTCACCAGGATTTGTTGTCAGAATGGATATCATATGATGTACACTCTAATGTGGATCATCCCTTTGGGGCACAGACTGCGTGCATGAGTGTGTGTCCAGCTCATGGAAGCCTACACAATGTCTATTCTGTGTGGTAATTGAATTGCGTGACCAGCAGTTGCTCGCCACTGCTCCCAAAGCATGCTGATATTCACGCTCTGAAAAAGGTCAACTGAGATTCCTCAGGGCAGTTGTGAGTGGATAGGTAAAAGTGTTTGGACTGCTCACGATGATTAAAACTTATGTGTCGCAACAAATTTGTCAGAAACGGAAGCATGAGCATGCTGATGCTATGAGCACATCTGGGAGGCAGGCGCGACCATAACCAGAGAGCTAAGGGTCACTTACCGCAGCGGACAGCTGTTAACCGCCTACACCCTGGTACACCGCAGACCACTGGCACGGACAACAATGCACTTGACAATAATGGTTAGTCAGAACCAAGTTATCCCAATTCTCCTGAACAAACACAAACAAAGCGCCCACAACTATGTACATGTTGTCAGAAGGACATGCATTGGTCAACTAACAATATACATCCAATCCTTCAACAGTTAATAACAATGCTTTCCGTGCCAGGTAGAAGGAAAGTCGTTAAGAGGACCGTGGAAATCTTCTGTATAATATAGACTTCTTTCCCCCATCACACTGTTACTGTAAGGAATAAAAGGAGGAATCATGGCAGCTCTTAAATTCTTGTTATTCCACTTTAAATCAGTCTTTTTAAAAATAATAAGTATTTCAAATTTAATTTGCTTTGACTGACAATTTTAATTTATGTTATTTATTATTCTGCATGTTTTTTCTTAATTGGTGGATTAATTGTGTGTTCTAAAAAATAATTATGACTTGGAGCTCAAAACAATTCCCCGTCTTACCCAAAGTCCAACATATTTAGTATCCCATGATGTGTGTACAGATGAATTTTTTAGTAATTAAAACATCTTTGAAGAGCCTTTGGGATCCTTTGCTGAGTGTTTTAGTGTTCATGTTTGGCATGTAGCGTGTAGTCAGATCTCATTAATTTCTGTAGGTCGAAAGTATATTTCCAGCACAAGCTCTAATAAACCCACCATATGCTCCCTGTTGAGCACCAGACAGAATAAAAACAAACTTACCAGTTGGAGGTGAAACAAGCTAAAGACCCAAATATTTTTGGTAATTAACAGATGGATTCCAACCCATTTCCTTAATGTGATTACTGTGAAGAAAAAATATATATAAGTTACTATTAGCACTAATAATGATAATAATTCCATCTCAACTGTTTAATGTATGAGGTGGCACAGCAGTCAATAAAGCAAACAGACTGTAACACATTATGCAAATGGACTGCAGCTCTCCCTAAAGTGACATCTGTTATGACTCAATTTGAAATAAATATCAGATTAACTGTTTACAAAACTATAAGCAATTTGTTCAAGTGAATAAATCATAAAAAAGAAAATATATAATAATCATACATCATTTGTAAATCAGGTCTGCCCAAGTATTAAATCTAAGGACAGTTTGAGCCCTACTGACAAGCAAATCTGGTATATACCCACTAAACACTGGACGTTGGAAAGCAACGCAGCTCATGTCTATATTGGCTCCGTCGGTCCATGACCAATCCTGGACATCTATACGGTGTTCACAATTTGAACGTCCAACCATGACCCAACCTGGATGTTAATATGACGTTCAACATTTAAACTTCAGTACATGTGAGGTTTTTCTATTATTTTACATTGACCTGTGTGTTTTTTAGCATGTTTATTTATTTCAATTACTCAACTTGTGGGGAAATATTAAAAGCACTGAAATCCATGTAAAATGTAAATTAATAATGGTTAAAGTGTTTAGATATAATTTGGAATTCCTTTTAAAAAAGTGTACAATGCACTTAATAAGTTTAAAAGATATCATTTGCATTTTATATGGTTCATTTTTACAAGTAACCTGTTTAATTGTGAAGAGCTCATGATTGTAAGAGAAATTGAATGTGATCACTAGGTTGACTGCGAGAAGTTTGTGCAAGTGTGTAGGTATGAACTGGACTATCTGCTTGACAGACTTTGCCGATGCGCACATTTTGCAAACCGCCCGTGAGAAGCTGGGGACATTTCTGCTCAAAATCCACCGTGCAGCTGCTTACTTTTGTTTTAGCGTCAAGAGCCCGCACCATGTTGGAGATGTTCGCTGATCACTCTGCATTCCTTCACACGTAACTAGTCCCATTTCAGAAGGTGGCATCTTGTTCAGGATCATTTTCCAATAACATTTAATTGTCTCAGTCACAGATGATAACTGAAGACATATACAAAGGTGTAAATAAAGCTACAGAAAAATTAACTGGTAGCCTATAGAAAACATTTCCTCCACCCTCTAGAAACATGGGACTACAAAGCCTATGTAAGCAGTATAAAAAAGGCGTCTAAAATGAGTTTGACGTTAAAGAGAAGTCCACAATGATCCTATCTGAATTATAAATAGCCCGTACACGGAGGTCCTACAGACGTCAACACTAGAAGTTCAGTAGACGCTGAAAAAAACAACGTCATCTGGCGTTACAAAACAATCCTTTCAGTGGACCAAGACTGGACGTCCAAAAATGACATATAAAAGATGTCACTACAATGACACTTTTTGACTACACTTTTACTCAAATGTTTTGGATCTTTCCCTGGTGGGCTAGAAATGCTACAAATTCCATTTAGAATCAATGAACTTGAGCACCAGTGAGCAATATCAGACACCAGACATGTGGTCATTACTCATCCCACATTTTACAACTTATTTTATTCTGAAGTTTCTCAATTCTGGTGACTGTGAAGGCCGTCTGAGTACAGAGAACTCACTGTCATGGTCAAGAAATCATTCCTCCTGGAAGCAGCAATCAGAAGACTTGTAGATTGTGTGGTCATACAGTCATGAACACGATCAGTAACGATACTCATGTAGGTTGCGGCATTTAAATGATCCTCAACATTCCACCACCATCAGCAGTCTGAACCATTAATGCAAGGGAGGATGGATCCATGCTTTCATGCTGTTTGCTCCATTCTGACCCTACCATCCGAATGTTGCAGCAGAAATTGAGACTCATCCGATCATGCAACATTTTTTCCGTCTTCCATCGTCCAAATTTGATGAAACCTGTGAACTGTAGCCACAGTTTCCTGTTTCTAGCTAAAAGGAGAGGCAGTCAATATGCTCTTCTGCTGCTGTAGTAAATCTTCTTTAAAGTTTCATGTCTTGTGCATTTAGAGATGCTGTTCTGCTAACCTTTATTATAACGAGTGGTTATTTGAATTACTGTTCCCTTCCTAACAACTCCAAATAGTTAGTGCCATTCTTCTTTGACCTGTGGCATCAACAAAGCATTTTCTCCCAGAAACCTGACACTCACTGGATATTTTCTCTTTTTTGGGCCATTCTCTGTAAAAACTAAAGATGGCTGTGTGGTAAAATTGCACTAGATCAGCAGTAAATACTCAGACCAGCCTATCTGGCACCAACAACAATGCTACATTGAAAGTCACTTGAACCACCGTACTTCATCATTCTGAGGTTCAGTTTAAACTTCAGCCGGTTGTCTTAACCATGTCTACGTGCTTAAATGTAACTGCCTCCATATGATTGGCTGATTAATTATCTGCATTACTGAGTTAGCAAAGTAAAGCTGCCGAATGTATGCCAACCAACCAGTTATTTTAATAGTTATTTTTCCTGTCAGCTTATATTGTTTCACAGCACCTGGTGTAATGCTCAGGTTGCATTACACCGCGTGCATGCCTTTGATTTTAAGTCTGACTCTGTTTTTTTCTGCGCTTTGCATGGGGTCAAATCACAACCCCCAGAGTGTCAGAGGCAGAATGTTTAGTCTGCCACTGGTCTTTTACTTTGAAAACTGAACCGATTCTCCTTTCCTCTGTCTGACTTACCGCCCTCATCATCCGCTCTGTGCAATTTAATGCGCCCTTTTATCAAAAATACACCCGGTTCTATTTTGAGGTAACAGACACTCATGGAGTGCTTCTTAAATCCATTTGGAGCATTGTCTTATGTGCGCATGAGTAGCTTTGGTGGCCATATTGGAGCCAGAAACACAGCTGCGCTCGGTGTTTTCCCAAAGACTCAGACATTTGGGATTGTTTTAGATGGATTAACTCGTGCTAATCTACTCTTAATTCTTTTAGAGTTGTCGCCAAGTTGAATACCGTTATCATGATCTGTTACACTCAACTGTATACATCTGACTGCTTCACCATGATGCACAAATAAGCAGAACAGAGCTGAGAACAATAACAGCAGAAGAGACTCCCACGCTGAGCTGAAATGAAGCAAGTGCACATAAATCAAGTAAAGAACATGAATAAAAACATTTTTCTAATTCTTTAGTTATTGGGCCATGTCACTCTTACATTGTGGTGTTTGAAGTCCCTCATAATTTGCTAATGAACTGAGCGAGAAAGAACAGTTTAAATTAACATGCATAAGCAGCCAGATCTGTGACCAATATATAAGCTAAAGAAGCTCTGATACACTGGACAATCTTTTTTTTTTTCTAAAGACAGCAGGATTCTGGTCATCGTTGAGTTCAACCTAGTGCACAAGATTTATTTTTTACTGAGGAATCTAATGTTGGTTGAGCTCCACAAACTGTAAAAGAAAACAAAGCAAACTTTAATACAGAAGGATGCTTTTTACAGCATGTTTTGGCAGCTAAGTCCAAATGAAGGCTACCAGTTTACACTGAAGCAGAGATGATACAGCTTGTCCTGAAAGGCAGCAATGACAGAGCAGGGACTCTTTTAATTTAAAAGTAAAGCCTGGCTCTTGTAATGTTAACAGACAATGAGCATCTGCTATCTGTAATGTGCAATCCTTTCTCCACACAAAACAAAACAATGAGACTGACATAGCCTCGTCTTAATGAAAAATAAAGGATAAAACAACAATTGTTGGTGCACTGCATCACAGTCAAGCAAACTCAGAGCAGAGATGCACCATTACAACTTGCAGATGTGACCTTCACTAGAACAGTAACATTATCTCAGTTACAATGCACCCAAACAGAGGAAGACTATAAAGGAGCAGTGTATGTGAGGCCTCGATAAGTGTGACAGTACACGAGGAAAAATCAATCCAACTGCTCTTTTGTCTGCCTCATTTTAAAATGGAGCGTACAGCATTCCTCACATACCGAGTATTGTAGGTTGGCTGGAACGCAGACTGTACTCGGACGAGGCCGTGTGATTTCCAGTGTGTGTGACACTATTCATGGATGGTGTCTGAGAAAGGAGGGTATCCCAGAATGTAAACAGCACTCCAGATGGGCCTGACCTTTGGTAACACGAATTGGCTGAACCCCTTGTGACCGGAGGGGACAACAGCATTGAAATATTATTGCCACTGCAGCCAATCATCTAGCTTTTCCAATGAAAAGCCTCTTTGGCAAAGCGAAGTCTGTTTCACAGTTACAAACAGATTCAAGCTCTTCTTTTGCAAAAGGGAAAAGGAAAAAAAAAACACAATGACAGCACAGAAAGACAAGGGAGTGACCTTGACATGAGCACATCCTGTTCTTTAGGAATACAAAGACCTTTTTCAGAGGTTCCAAGCATAAATTTTAAAAGATGAGCACTCTAACAAAATCAAAAGTGAAGTTTTTGGACAAACCCATTATAAGCATGGCATTAAAAGCCCAGATGTGAGAAGACTTTAATGTTCCCACTACGGCATCCTCATTGTGTCTGAAAAAAAGTCCCTTTTTGAAGAGTAAATGAACATACACACTACCACTTTGGACCATGTATAAATATTACAGTTATTACGAAGCCTATACAGCAATCCATTTTCATAATCCAATTTAAGAGAATATCCCCCAGAGGGTAACGTGTCAATGAATTATTCAAATTTCACACATGCAGGAAGAGATGGTCAACTGTGATACATGGTGTTGATTGATCTCACTTAGCAGCAGGAGCCTTATCCCCACCCCCTGCTCCTCAGGCTCCAGAGACCACTTCAGAATTAAAAAGGTCAAAGGTGATTGGCTGGTCTGCTATGAAGCCACTGCTGAAGCAGCAGGAGTAATCAACCGTCATGACACGCACTCTCATATTTCCACTTTGTCACATGCGGTAGAGTACAGCAAGCTGACATGAGCATTAAAGTAATGGTGGTATTTGCACGCGCGAAGCCATCCGAGGTGAAAAAGTGCACAAGGATGAACGACATACCTGACTTTCTTTATGAGATTAGTAAGCGGGAGTGTTTAAATACTAGGCGAGACAAGTCTAAGACACCCAAACTAAACACTTAATGCTCTTATATAACACAGGTATATATTTTTTTCTACTGACAAACCTGTCTGGTATGTTTAACAGGACAAAAACACAAGAGCGAAAGAAAGGCAGCGGCAATACATTCGTCTCTTTAAACAAGTGATTTCCGTCACTATTTAACTCTGGCTTATTTCAAATAAATACATAAACACATGCCCTACTGTATGTCAAGCTATATAGAGCATCAGCAGATAGTTTGAACATTGGTTTATACAACTTTCACTCAGTGGCCTCTGTGAATAAACCACCTCCTTTAACGTAAACCTCATGTAGATGTTGTCAGGTCTGACCACCTCCGTGTGCAATTTGCTTCGTGTCCCTGCTTACAACCATCACGCAATGTCCTTGAAAGTTTTACGAAGGGATGCCAAACACAGTGTTTAGGGTAATCAGAAGCAGATGCTGCCATCAGTAAAAAGATGAAGGGCGGCAGTTGCATCTTATTACTGCGTCTTAGAATAGTGACGTTAATCCCCAGCACTAGCTTTTACAGCTGAAAGATAACCGAGTCCCGCCCTTGGCACCTTCCTTCGGGGTCTCGGGGTCTCTTGCACAGCTGCTCAGATAAAGCTCTGGTACAATGTGGGACATGCACAGTACCAGCACTGGTATTTGGGTATGTGTTTGAGTAAAGCTAAGTAAAGGCACTGTGCCATTAACATGAATGTTTTGCTCTTCTAAACCTCCAAGAGAGCTGGATTTATAGTGATGGATGTGCTCACAAGTGTTCTTATTTCCTAATATGGCATCCTTTGGTCTGCATACCAACTTGCAAGAGATATATTTCTGAAGGGTAAAAGGAGGAACAAAGCTTTTTTTAAAAATTATTTTCCATAATAATCATTTCCATCCAATCAACAGATGGAAAGCTTCCCTCTTCTTTTTCACAGTGATATGTTGAACATTTTCCCCACCTCCACATACATGAATTTCTAGCCTTAAATGGATGAAGTGCTATAAAAATAGCAATGACGCTTTTCTGGAAACACCCGCTATTAATGAAATGATACATGGATCTACTCCATTGTCTTGGCTGCTGATCTAAGAGGCTACAGGTGAGTACTCTGAGTTCTAATGTTACAGGGTACAGCACTGCCTAACCAGTCACCGTGTTTACTGACTCGCACTGCAGTATCATGTTCCACGTTCCCTCGGCAACACTGCCATTATGTTCACCTTTCCATTCATGCCCAACTCTCATGCCCCCAAGAAACACAAAGCAGGCATATCACATTAGAAGGTTGATCTAAAGACAGGTCAGAGCCCTTCAGCAAGGTGGAAAATATCTATCAGATACTGATATCTATCAGTATCTGTCTGTTCTTTTATCTATCTATCCCTCTGTCATTTATCTATCTGTCCGTCCATCAACAATCAACACCAAGGGGCTCACAGGGTGGTGCCAGATACAAAAAAAATCCTTCAGAAGTCCAAAATACCACCAATGTAGTATCATTTCAGAGCCAGTTCTGTCTTTTGAGGTCTGAAAACCGAACCTTGGTGCTGGTGCTGGTCCAGGCCTTCTTATCCAACATCAGTCTCTGACCTTACAAATGTATGTCTGGAAGAAAGGTGAAAAAATTCCCATAAACACACTCCATAACCTTGTGGAAAGCCTTCCCAGAAGAGTTGAAGCTGTTATAGCTGCAAAGGGTGGGCGGATGTTAAACTCTATGTAATAAGAAAGTTCATATTTGTGTGAAGGCAGACGAAAACGATAACATTTGCACCAAAAAAAGGCATATGTCAATTCCCCCCAATTTATTGTGGTCATGTCAATAACTACGTTCAAACATGCTAACATTTTGGCCTTGTGGTGATCATCAGAGCATGAGAAAAAATGAATGCCATTGATAGACAGTTGGCTTAAAGCATCACACAGTAATTCACTTCTTGGTTTCTTATGCTACATTTTTAAAAATTTGACTGAATGATTAAAAACTAGGTATTATAAGTCTGACTGAGATTACCAGTTGTGTGATGAATGTTTCTATGTTTCTACACTTTAAAAAGGTGTTCAGATGGTGCATTTTAAACTAAAGTCCTCGTTAGGTCAAGCAGATGTCATTGTGTTGAGCACTTAAATCAAATATTTCAGCAGTATATTCAGCAGTTAGTCTTAGTGAAGGAACATGTTGGTCCATAAACATATTAGAGTTGATCATGATCATCATCAAGAAGTTGGCAGTCAGTATAAATACATCTGGATTTTATGATAATGTATAACATACCAAAATATTTAAATATAGACAAAATCAGATGCAGATGTTAGAAAACAATAATGGTAACAACTGAAAATATTAGCTTATTATTTGATAATTAGTTGTAAATTAAGTAAATAAAGTTACAACAACTGCAACTTGCCCTATTTTAATTCTGTGTACAGAACAAAATGCCTGATTTGCACAGGATGGTATTACCAGGAGAACTCTAGTCATTTGTAATAACTGAAGAGGCAATCTTAACTGTGCAAATCTGCAATGTCTGAAGCTTGTAAAGTTACAATTCCAACACAAATTACCTACCATATTTCACTAAACAGAGTAGTCCTGTCATAACATTAGTCAGTTGCTAATCTGTGTTTTCTACACCTTTCATCTGCCTCGTTCCTCCACCTGAATTATAAAACTCCAGTAGATAAAATGAGAATAGCATTTTGGTGTCTTTAGGCTTTTTAGTTCATTTATGGCAATTTTTTGATTTTGATGAGTTTTTTAAGCTGTTAATGTTAGTTCTTTAACTGCAAACTACATTAAGATTTCTTGTGTGTGAATGCGCTGGACAAAACACACAGATGTGTGTGTCCTAATTTACATGAGGTGACCTGATAATAGTAAACCTGTGCAAACAGGGCTTTTGGCATGCTTTAAGTCTGAAGTGTTTCGTCTGTACTTACAAAGTTAAAGGTTAAATGCACCATGTGTACTGTATTATTATTGAAAAGCATCCTCCCTTTGGTTTCATGGTTAAGGAAAACCAAACATGAAATTGCAATAATTTCATCTACTTTTTATTACACTGAGAAACCGTGGTGCTATGTAATGTCATGATATAATTAGTATTTTGTATTTTACCAACACAACAGTTCCGGCAGTTGAAAGCAGTTATATATCCTTAGTAGCACCCTGTTCTGTCCACTGACTGTCTCTTGCAGTGATACAAAAGTACATCTAATCTCCAAGTAAAGCACTGCGTGACACTGTTTCAGTATGTGTAGCATTATCTTTTCCTCAGATTTCTCTGTGCATGACACTTTCATGGCAAAACTACACATTGTTCAGTTTTTCTCTCTCCATCTAAGATGAGCAAATTGGGCAATGGTAATTTAAAGGCTCTGCTTAAAAAGCAGGTAGGCCAGGAGCTCAGTAATATGCGGCCACGTAGGTAGTCAGTTAAACTGTTGCAAGCGTCTCTCTGTCGCACTTCTAATGACAGGGTGGGATTCCAATGAAAAGCAAATCAGCTGTTACAGTTTGAAGTTCAAGATCATAAGGAGCACAGTTCTGTTCAACACCTAAGAAGATTTAAGCCTTAAACCGAGTAACACTGCAGGATTAAAAAAAACTCTTTAATTTCTACTGCTCCTCTAAACGGCTGTCTAAAGACCAAGCAATTAACAATACAGTGTTTGCAGTTAGTAAAATCAGAATTATCCAAATATGTTCCGTGGGATCTTAGCTACTAGTGTGTCTACTAGGACAGTGAACAGTATACACCTGTTCAACTGCTTGTTAGCACAACGTAAATATTGTTTATTTATAAAACACCTTTTCACAGGCAAGCGGTCACAAATATTCAATCAATCACATGACAGCAACTATGTATTAAGGTATGCATGAAAGCATGGATCCATCCTGCCTGGTGTGGGCGATATTTACTTGGTACACTTTGGGCCCCTTCACTGTACTCAAATGGCCCTAGAGTCACCAGATCTCAATCCATTACAGCACCTCTGGGATGTGGTGGAATGAAAGATTCACATCACCGACATGCAGCCAACAAATCTAAAATAACTTTGTGACACTATCATGTCTACATGGACCAAAATGAAATGTTTCTAGCACCTTGTTGAATCTATGCCACGAAGAATTAAGACAGTTCTGAAACCAAAACAGACTCCAACCTAGTACTAGCAAGGTGTACTTAATAAAGTGGCCAGTGATTGTATTAAAGGTAGTTTCACCAATGCTTACTATACACTTACACTTAGTACCCAAGTATTAGAACACAACAGATCAGCTATACATTCAACCTTCATAAAGTGAATAATGAGAAAGTTCTGACTGTCATAGAGATAATAATTTAACCACATGTATTTGCCCTGTTGTGGACTGAAATGTAGAATTGACCAATTATTACAAAAAACCCAATAACTACTCTATAACATCTATCTACACATATAAGAAGCCCCTGTGATACATTTTAATGAAGTTAGTTAAGGATAGCAAGCTTTTATAGCTATAGTCAGCTGACACGATGTCAAGGGCTTCAACAAGGTTTGGAGTGGCCTCAGCAGCAGTTTTTCATGAGTCACTTCATGAAATATTTAGAGCATAATACATGCTAACAGTGGTGCAGGCTGAAGTACATAATACAGTCACATTAGGAAGCTTAGGTAGGAGTTGCATTCAAGGACTCAGATGAAAGATAAAAAGCTGAGGTAAAAGGCTTCTAAATTAGGCAGCTGATTAGTACACACAGTGTCTGAAGAGATGCATAACATTAATAATTAAAAATCAAAAATTAGTTACTGATATCATGGCTTGGCAATAGAAAGTACACCATTTCACTGCTAGAAATTACCACACAATTACTACTAAAACTTCGCTTTTTCTCAGATCTCACATCCAAACCATGCTCCAATTTGGGCTACAACATGTGTAAATTTTAGTACCATGCCAATAAAAGAAAAATATAATGACTGGAGGAGGGTGCAGACGATATAGCAGCAGTTGGGGGCTCCGTCTGCCTCACCCAGAAATCCTCTCAGGTCCCTCTCCTCTCTGCAGGCCTCTAAACTTAGCTCAGCCCAGAAACAGACCAGATCAGAGAATGTTTAGCTGCAGCCAGGTCACATGGCAGTCGCTCAAAGGGTGCAAAGATATGTGATAACTGCTCGCATTCCCAGCAACACCATGGACAATCCTGAACCAAAATAATACTATGTGTGTGCGTGTAATCCTTTTCACTTAACCGTGCCATTATTTGGTTTGTAAACATATAAGTAACTGTGTGTTCCACACTATTTTGAAAAATATTCAAATAAATATTCAAACTGAATTTGTTGTAATTGAATTTTAAAGCCTGACCCTTACTCCAAGGAGCTATAGCGTATACTACTGTAGTATACTATACTATACTATAATATACTATACTATACTGAATACTCTGATTGTGCACCATTACATTATTGCCCTTTTGTGACAGAGTTATAGTTCAAGTGTGGCCAGTTGCATCACGTATAAACACAAATAACTCCTGAACAAATTCATGCCAACATTGAATACCAATACCAATCTTCCCTCACAGCTCCCAGGCCAGATTGAATTCCAAAATCAATCATTTTCATGACAGTATCAACTTTTCATGATACAATTATTGTTCCAAACTAACACGCTACTATAATCACTTGCATTTTTCAGTAACACAGTTATGTAACATTACTGTACTAAATTCAGTAATTAATATACAAAGGCTCTTCAGTTATCTACACAAATGTGCTTTTTTTCTTCCTGCGCACTTGTACTACAATCAGCTGACTTCAGTTTGGAGTGATCTACAGATTTTGAGGATTAGAGATATGGATAGAAATACTTGTATAATATTGTTAGCACAACTTAAGTTCTTGTCAAGTGTTTGGACAGACAGTAAGCTAGCCACAAAGCTAGCCAAGAACCCAGAGTGATGTTAAAGCTGAGTGTATGCAGACTCCAGCCTAGCAGCCAGAGCTTAAACTTCAACAGGTAGCAAAGGCACTGAGGAACAGCCAAGGTTGAAGTACTGTAGCCTCCATTTCCATCTGTACATGTTTTTACAGTAGAATCACTGAATAATCACTCTGAAGTCTCTTTGGGCTGTTTTTCATTTTTGATTTGTGTCACTTTACGGAGACGTGAAAGTAATGTAACTAGCAGGGTAACTAATTACTTTCTCTGGTGAGTAATTAAGTAACGTACTACGTTACTTTTAAGAAAAATAATGAGTAATGTGTAATACATAATAGTCCTTTTTAGAGTAATGAACCTTATTTGTTATGATCTGCATGCTGATCTAGGGCAGATTTTATTTGGTCTCTAGACTGCATAAAATGATCTGGTCTGGGCTGATGAACTGGAAACTAATAAAAACGTAGCAGGAAGCTTGTGCTCGCCTTCTATCTTATATTGGCCGATGCAGCAGTAGGTTCAATGAAGTGTTGAGACTTATGATTTTCTTTGTTTTTTGCTTTTTAGTAGCTGTGAGCCACTGTCATCTCAACTAAATTTTTTGCTGCTACCAGACTCTTTTTGCTTATGCTGGCACTCTTTTGTAGAGAGTCTTTTTAAAGGGTTGTAACCTACCCAAAATAAATTAAAACTCAAAAAAATTCAATATAGCTGTAAGCTACATGTGAGCAACACACAGATATTTGTTTAATGCTGACCAACAGAATGATAAAATCCTTGAATTTCATTCACTTCTTGAAGAAGCTGTGGCATACAGAAGCTCATATGTGTCAGATAATTCTGTAAAAATGCTCCACAAACACAATGATCTTAATTAGCTGAGGCAAGGCCTAACAGACAGCTTACTGTGTCAAGACACCTCTCAGTCAAGGTGGTCACACTTCCAAAATCCAATGTGTGTAATAGAGTAATAGCCAACAAGATTTTTTTTTTTTGTACCCGCCTGTAAACATGTTAT
Organism: Etia nguti; assembly: GCA_015106755.1. Lineage (NCBI taxonomy): Eukaryota > Metazoa > Chordata > Actinopteri > Cichliformes > Cichlidae > Etia > Etia nguti. The sequence goes on along the minus strand of VUQG01034704.1, from coordinate 23,956 downwards.
TATTAACTTTAACAGGGGTGTGTCAAGTGGCCATTAGAGGAAATTCAGTTTTTGGCACTTACACTTTGGCATCACTTCTTAGCTCTGGAGGTTGCCACTTGACTTTGATAAGGGACAAACTATTCATAATAGAAGTGCAAAGTATTTTTAATGAGTTTATGACCAAAAGCAATATATAACTTGCATTCCACTAGCTGTTATTTATTAAAAGGCAGTGCTAGAATAACGATGGACTGCAGCCACAGAGTAATAGTGTGCTCTTAAAAACCACAATCACCAATTGTCTGAGGTCAGCTGGGCTTGTCACAGCACTAACCAGCAGATAAATGGGCTTGTGCACGCTCACTGACTGGTGTTTGACATTGATCCAACAGTCCCAATTATTAAACAATCACGCAACCAGCTGCAGGAAATTTTAGTGGCTGGCTTCTGTGATGAAAAGAATTGATGGCTCCATGCTAAAGTGGACAAATTTTTTGGCACATGATACCCAGTGGGCAGTAACGTGCACTGCAATAAACTAAGCGCTAGAAAGAATATCGATGGTGTCAATCCAGTGACCTGAATCACGTTGGTACCCAACTCAACGATCAATCGAAGTGATTTTAAAAGAGAAATGGAACTTGCCTTAGATAGATATTTAGAAAGATCCTCCTTTTAGTCAGTGCATTTCTCTATTTTGCATTGCATGAATGGGAGAAAGTGAGGGTAAGCTTCATTTCAAGGAAATTTACATTTACCGTCAACACTGCTATGACGACAAGCACTACACACACACATGACTAAGATGGTTAAGTAACCCTGGATTAAAATTTCAGACATTTAACACAAGTGAAGCAATATTCAGTCTGCAGAAATAGAACACACCTGAAGTGTGGATTAAACATGAGATCTGCTCAGATATACTGACGTGAAAGAAAACAAAGAAAACAGACTGGGTAGCTGCTGTACCTTTCCCTTTGCATTCTTACTGAGACTGAGCTGGAAGAAGTCTGACCACCCAGTAGTTCTTAAAATAGATGCACTCACTGACAGAAAAACATTTCCGACAAATGGGGTTGCTTATAGTCCTGGAAAGTTAAGAGGTTACGCAAAGGAAAATCAAGCTCATTAGCATCCGCTTCAACCATATGAGTCACATTATCATTTACAACCTTTCCGCTGAGAGAAAAGGAATTGATGAGCACTGACAGTTTAGGTTCAGGTTTGAGTGTTTGACATCCATAACAGGAAATACATAAAAAATGTATGACAAATAAATCAATAAATAATTTCAAACAATACTCTGCAGTATATCCTATACACAAACATTCTTTAAGGGGTGCTATCACTCACTGTATCACTAACTAGTAGCCATTACAATTTACTTTCATCCTTGGATCTATTTTTTTTTAATGCAAGCTTATTGAACACCACATTCATGAGTTTTGTCATGCATTATTTACTTTAGTTCATGCTGTGACTCATTCAGTTGAAAATTCAAATGTTACACTGAGTTATTTATTTGTTATCCAATGCAGTATTTTACTTCTATTTGATATGCGAAGCAGCTACCAGGATATCAGCAACAGAAACCACTGGTTATTTTTGTTATCTTTTGGCCTATTTTTTTCAATAAACTTAACAAACAATAATAAATCTGTGAATTGAAAGTAAAAGAAAAAGAAAAAAACACACTGTCCAATTTCCAAACCCTATCATTCGGAAATCCTTTCAAGCCAAAAGTCTGAAACCAAGGCAAAAGCCTTTCAAGTGCAAGATGGAATTGTACACCAACAGCAAACCACAACAGCAAATCTGCCATACATCTCTGACCTTATGGAGCATAGAAATTCACAGGAACTGAGTACACAACAAAAGGTTTGAGGGTGTCCTCATCTTCTATAATCAGGATGAGAGGATACTGTAGGATGGACCTTCTATGGTATAGGCTTGATCCATCCTAAATCCAGGATGCTGACCATTACTGGGATCTGGGTGTTTCTTGTGGTGTTTCTTCAGGCACTGCTGAACACTTTTTTTTGCAGTTGGAAGTTGACCCACTGACCTGAGGGGAAGAGGCCACTACCACTGGGGAGAAGGTATGTGCTTCATACATTGTTTAGATGGATCAAAATAAAATCCACATGCCAGCATCCAAGTTGTCCCATAAGAGAATCTGTTAGCAGATGATCTGTATTATTAAATTGGTTTTATTGTTGTGGCTGAACTGTGTGAACTGTTTTACTGTTTTTATTTTCTTTTTAATCAAATATGACTTGATCAATAAATTTGACATCAGATGATAATATTTATTTATTTATTTTTTTGTTAATCCACTAGCTGTGGATAAATAAAAAAAATTGAGACACAAATTCTTTTTTGCCCAGGTTTAATGTCGTCACATTAAAAGTCCTGTCAAGATTACAAGAACTCTTGGGTGCAAAAATAATTTAATAAGCTAGAAATAGCCCAGTTCTTTGGAGTTTGAAAATGCCTCATCAGATTTATGTTACGGTATTTGACACAGAGACAAAGGAAGCCCTGAAATGGAGCATGCTGTGATCTCGCCTGGTCAGTCTAGTTTCTGACCATCTGTCACACAGGGCTCTTGTGATATTGGCACCTCCTGTGTATTTTTCCTCCAGCGTTTACTGAAACCGCTTCATGTTGCTCCCTTTGAAAAAATATATTTTGACAACACAGGACTCAACCTGCAAGTATTACTTCTGATCACTGTCAGGAGGAGCCTTCAGATATGATTTCACAGGCCTATTCTTTCTTCATATATATATATATATATATATATAATTTAAGGACTGCACACTCTGCCCTACAGGTTCAATGCTGCTGCTATAGCTACTGCTTTATAACACATGTACAGATCTACTTGTACTCTTCAAGCCACAAGCTTATTGTCCTTTCTTAAGTATAAATATATATTTAACCCTATATCATGCACACAGAAAACAAAAATAAGTAAATAAACAATGAAACTGAATCTTACAGGTGTGCTGGTGTTAGGCATTTTATGTATTACTAAGTGGCTTGATTTATTGATTTAAGTACTTTTAAACGAATTGTTTTTACTCCCTTTTGATTTTTTATTTCATTTTAAACACAATGACAAACATTACCCATCATTAACAGCCAGTGTTATTAAGACAATCTGTATATACCATAAAAAATAATGTACAGTTCTACTAATGGCTGAAAATATATTTAAACACAAACAAAAACATTCAGCATATATGTAGACTCACAGTATAAATTTACATAAATTCATCATGGGGATGAATGTAATAGAACTTGTAGCCCTGGGGTGGCTTAGCTTAGATGGTAGAGCAGGTCACCTACTAATCGCAAGGTTGTGTGTTCGATCCTTGGATGCATCAGTCTGCATGCTAAAATACTACTTGCACTGTTTTTAATATTAGATGGGATGCATTTAGGTGAAAAAAAAGTATTTTTGTGAATGAGGCATGTTGTATAAAGTGCTTTGTGGTCAGGTAGAGTAGAAAAGTGCTGTTAAAGAACAAGTCCATTTACCATTTTAAGAGTAATTCACAAATTTTCAGTAGCGTTGAGGTTGGGCTTGGAAAGATCCATTCCAGCAGCTTAATGTTAGCCTGCTTTATTCATTCCAAATTCAGCCTGTATGTGTTTTTGGCATCATTGTCTTGAACGAACACCCAACTGTGTCTTTATTATTCGATCCACTGTACCAGTACCACTGGAAGCAAACTGGCTCCAGAGCATGATGCTACAACCACTATGCTTGACAGCTGGTACAGTGTACTTAGGTCTTAAGGTCTCACCTGTGTCTGTGGTCATTGTAGTTAAATATTTTAAACTTTCTCTCGTCTGACGAAAAGACGAAAAGGCTTGTTCATGTGGGCAGCTGCAAATTTTAGCTGAGTTTGAAGGTGATGATTTTGGAGCAGGGGCTTCTTTCTTGCTCAGCACCCTCTCAGTCCAAACAATATAAAATCACTTTACTGTGAACACTGGTGTTCCAGGAGTTTCCAGTTCATGGCAGGCTTGAACTTTGGTGGGTTCCTGGGTTGTTCCCGAACATCCTAGCCAGTTTCCTACCATCTGAGGGTAACAGTTTAGGTTTTCTTCCAGACCTTGGCAAACTGGCAACACATCCTAATAACTTGTTTGAACTGATGATCTGTCGTTGTTTAGAATTGGCTATAAGAGACCTTCCCAACTTGTGTAAACCTACAATTGCCCTTCTTAGATCTTCACTAAGTTCCTTGGAGTTTCCTATTGTGCTCAGTATTGGTCAGTCCAATCAGTGCTCCCAAACAAATCCTTATGAAAGTTGGCAAAGAGAAACTACCAGCTGTAGTCAATCATGATCACTAACTAGAAGTTAATAGGCCTTAGACTTGTAAAGTTAAAAGATCCTTCAGCACCACTTGTTAAAAGATTTAACTTGGTGTACTTGGCTGCATCTGAGACTGTCTGTATTCTTTTTAATTTTTAAAAGTTTTTTAATTATAGAAAATTGAGAATAAATTCAAAATTTCTCTTCCAGTTCCTGTTTTTTAAAACCAATAAAGATCTATGCTCTACTATTATTCCAACCTGGAAAAAGAACTGTTCAAAAAAATAATTAAAATACCCAAATTACCATGACATTCATGCCCATGATGAGTCTATGTAAACCTACCTGACCACAATGGTATATATACTATAAATGCCTGGATTCGGTCAGGTTGTTATTTCCCTAAAAGGACTGCAGAGCCACTGCAAAGAGTGAAACTAATTCTATAATATACAGCATTTCAAATATAAACTCATAAAAGAGAAAACTGCATCACCTTCCCCACAGGCCGCTGCATCCGTTCCACCCATTATGTGGTCTTATGCTAGCTACAACTTGACAAATAGTTAGGTGAGAAGAGGGTGAAGTCTGTGTTACAGGCAAAGCTTTGATAGTACCACATCAATCACTGAAGCAGCAGTCATGCCGACAACCTACCACAGTGCTTAACTGTGCATTAACTGAACAACAAAGCCTATGGACGGATCCAGCTGCACGATATGATAGGGGTTAAAAATGAGAACTCTTGTTGCCTACAGAAGAAAAGCTGAGACAGTTATTAGACACACTTCACACTGAATACGGGCCCTTCTTTTTAAGTTCAGAAAGAAAAAACAGGTGTCCAAATATTTTCATTCCTGTGTGGAAGAGAGAGCCCAGAGGAATAATACAATTCTGATAAAAATCAAAGTAACTGCCTAAGTAAGCTCTTGACTGTATTTCACATTGTTAAACATATCTACTGTAAAGATCTTAAAGGAATCATTTTCCCAAGCTTAAAAAAAGATCTATGAAATTTTACCTTTTAAAAATTATTTGACAAATGGGAAAATTGTGTCTGTTGAATTAAACACTAATTATATCACTCTAGGGTAACTTGAAGTTACTGTGCAATTGTGAAGGTGCTTAAGAGATTCAAAAAAGCACTTTTACTAAGAGACTCACAGGTAACAGGATTACTTTTACATCAACACAGGTTGAATCTCCACTTGCAGTCGGTGTGAATCTGTCATCCAAATTTGCTTCTCTTCAATTTGAATGCAGCAGAAATACTGGAGTTTCTCTCCTCTAGTATTTCTGTGGACCTGGTTTTCTGTATTTATGACTGTATTTGTAACAGACAGAAGAATGTGCACATGAACACATTCGTATGCATACAATACACAGTCCTAACAATAGAGCCACTAATCTAGTGGATGATTCTGCATTAAATTTGTGCTGTAGGCATGTAACTGCAAAACCTTCTGAAACTCTACACACAATTTGACGCACCTCCATATTAATGTAACTACATATTAATGCAACTCGGCTCATCCACAGAGGTGTAGGGTAATAAGATTTAACATAAAGGTTCAAAATAAAACCTAACCTGACATCTCACTGGTAAAATAACCAAAATATCACCTTTGTAACTTAAATATCTCAACCAAGAGAAACCATATAAATGACCAGATTTAACTTGATCACATTATGGATGAAGCACAAAGGCTATAAGGAGAGAAGGGGATTTTACCGATCATAAACACACACCAAAAACTGAAACTGATATGTTCCAACAACGTAACAAAACCCCTTATCAAAGCTAAGAATTAGGCCTGGAGCGCAACATCACCCACTGCACACAGGCCTACTGACTACCACTAGCCTGAAGGGGTCTTGTGATGGAGTTTCTGTCAGAACCAGAGTACAAAGCACCTCCAAAGAATAAAACACAGGGAGCTATTTGCCTTTAGTTTCTGGTTGTAGATTTTGGATCCAGCACATATCCACTTACAGGGCTGTATTCAGATTAAAACAAAACAGTTTCTGTTTGACCAGACTTCAGGCACAGTCCAGCTCGCCAAAGTAAAGTGACTGAAAATATGTTTTGACACAGGTTAAATACTTAACTTGTGCAAATGTTAAGCCCATAAAAGTTTAACAACATTTTAATGTTCCTAATAGTCAAGACATATTATGTAACATACACTGCCATAAATAAGAACATTTGCAAGCTGAAATGTGATCCAGCATGAAAGATTTACTCAAAAGTCTCTCATATCTCCCTTTTAGTTTTTTCATTACCAGTTTCACAACTGGTAATATTAAAATTATTAGAATAAGTTATAAAGAAATTATAAGGTTATTATAAGGTTTTGTCTTTTTCAGATTATGCTCTATTAACCTTAGAGATGGCAGATCAGCAGTTTCTCAAATACCCAGCTCAGTCCGTCTGTTACCAACAACCATGCCATGTTCAGTGTCACTGAAATCGCCTTTTTCCCCCATTCATGCTCAGTTTGAGCTTTACCAGGTAGTCTGGACTGTACTGTACATGCCTAAAAGCACTGAGGCGCTGCCATGTGATTAGTTGATTAGACATTTCTGTTAACAAGCAGTTAAATATGTATTACTATCTAAATGACCAGTAAGACATGAGACATAATAAATGGTATGACCTCCCCTGGATGTGATGCAAGCAGTCACCCATAAGCACATGGACTGCACGAATGTCCAGATGTGTCGTTGAGGAACTGATACCTCCAAACTTTCAGGTCATATGCTTTAAAATGTGTCAGTAAGGTATTGAGCAACAGCTTAATTAAACAAGGCCTTACGAGAAGCTACTAAAACACAAGTACCTTATGACCATGTGAGTCAGGCACTGATCACAGGTTGAAAATGAAGCAATCCTGCAACCAAACCTCCCTTTTATTCTGAGGAATATTAAACAATGCTTGTTAGCTTTAAATATGTGAGGCTCGGTACATTTCATTTACTTTCTTTTCAACAATTTGCTTGTGTTTTTATTCGTCACTAGCATGCAGTGCCTTCTGTAATATAGTTAGTTAAGTAGTTTCAGAAAGCATACATCAAAATACTATATATTATTAGTGTTATTTTCTCAATACTAGTTCTCTATTACTATTTTTAAAACACTGAATCTTCACATTGATTTTCAACACTGATAGAGCTATTAGTCATTATTTATTCACTTCAGGCCATGGACAGATTAACAAACAGGCTAGGCTTGTATGATCTAGACTGCTGTCAGACAGACTGGTGTGATCTAGGTCGTATTATATGAATTATCCATACCATTATTCTATACCATCTTAGGAAATAAATGTGCAACATCCATAACTTGTGGCCACCCTTGGAGCACAGATTAGTGAGTGCATGCAAGAGACAGCATCAGATTTTGCATCCGTGTTAAGACACACACACACAGACACACACACGCCTATATCAAAGAGCCTTTCTTGGTGCTTTGCATAGCAAACAGGTGCTAGATTTAATCAGAAGGCTAGAGACAAAAGCTCAGTGTCTTTAACTTGCCTTGTCATCCTGAAGTCAAGTTAAAGCCTGAAAGGATAAACCTAGTCAAATGTTAAAAGCAAAGGGAATTAAAAGACAGATAGGACTGCCAAATGTAGACAAATAAATCAAATTAATTGTCTACACATCTGCCAAGAAACTCAGGTACTGTAATAAAGTGATTTAGCAAGCATCACCCAAACAGGAGTAAAAATATTTAGAAACAATTTTCTGCTTTAGATTAATGTGCGTTTAGAGTATTAGTAAGTATTCAAAGCAGAATGAGAGTCTCTGTGAGATTTAATCAAAATTAAACTACAGGGTCTGCCTGGGTTTATGGTAATGTCTGTGACATGCAGTGCAACTCTGTGTCTCAGTCTTGTGATTTTTTTTCTAATAGTCTTAATAGAAAACAAATGGGAGTACTGGACTAATTTTCTTTCTAGTTTTTTTTTGTTTTTGTTTTTTTTAGGGTTTTTTTGGCAGTAAGATTAAATATCACAAGCCTCATCTTTCAAAAACTCGGAGAACTTATCTTCCCAGCCGCTGTCTCATGAATTACGAGGTCTTAAATGAACACCTTATTGTCTGCCAAAGTTATAACAGTCTCCTTATTGCAGAAAAGAGAGCCCTGTATTTGTGTGTCTTTCTGTAATCTCCTAACAATACGCAAGCGAGAAAGGTTTAGTTGGAAAAATGCCATGACACTTAAAATACTGAATACAGTTGACATCAAACACAATAAAGAATCTCACCCTATCGATCAAATCTGATCAAGCCACAGTCGTACAGACGCGATGAAGCAGAATAACAGAGTTTTAAAGTTTCAATATAGTGTGTTGGGTTTTTTTAATCACACACACAACTCAACCATCTGGATTCAGCCAGAAAGGCTGAAGAAGAAAGGTCTTTATGACTTTGCATTATTTAAGCTTCTAGCTACTGTTGGTGAACATGAATGAGGCCTCCATTCGCCAGTGCCCCTAAATATAAAAGTAAGCAAAGAGCCAGCTGCCAATGAATCAATCAATCAATGATTTCAGCTCCATTTATAACACAATTTTCTGCAGAAAACAGACAAACTCACTAGCTTTTGTAGTTTAACCTTTCTACCTCCGTGTGTACCTGGAATAAAGTCCCAAACTCTGTCATCATGAATACTGTATTAAGCTTTAAGGCACTGATGCTGCTGAGGACAAAAAAAGTGAATCAACAGAAAGACAGGTCAGCACCTGTTCACCTGGTGATGCAGGTTATGACATCATGAGGAGTAATTCAATCCCCAGACATTACCATTGTGAGTATTATCAACCCAAAGGGGCTTTGCTCAAACGAGCAAGATCAAATTATATTGTCCTTTTTCAACAACAAAAAAGAGAGAAAGAAAGAAATACGTTATGTTTTTCATTTTTTCCTTCTAAGCAACATTTTCAAGCAGCAGCAGAAAATCTTGGCTGTTTCCACTGTGTCCAGTAGTTTGCTGTCAAGGTTATTGTCACACTTTCATGCAAAGCTGCATCTTGAGTGTAGCCAGACCAATGAATTTTCTACTTCTGCCCTCCCTCATCTGTTCAGTGTCAGTCTCAGCAGCATCTCATGTATACCAAAGCCTCCCTAAACACATCCATCACGAAAGCACACAAAATTTATCTGTGACTCCCTGCATTTGTAGAAGCAGCTAAAGAAAATCTGAATTCTTCACCCTCTGCATCTGGATAAAATGATTAGGAGGTTTCACTTTGTCAGTGTAAGACGTGCTAAATATTTTATCCCCAGCGGGACAAGATTATGGGTAAAATTATCAGAGATGAAACAATATTAACATTTGCAAAAATGTTCACAAAGGTCATATTCACTGCAGATGGCTCACACCTGATTGTTTTGCAGTGTACAAAGCTCACTTCTAATATGATCACCTCTGCAAGATATGGTTTTACCATCTTATGCTGCACCCACATCCCACAGCAGACTGCAGTGAATGATGTCATATGATGATGGATTGGGTTCCCCCTAGTGGCATCCTCAACACATCTATGACAACATCCTTGATTTTTACCAGCTGCGATAGTGTAGCTGGTATTGTTTTTACCCTGTGAGTCTGTCTGTGTGTCCTACTGTAGCACAAACAGCCACAAAGGCAGTTTTCTCATCCTTTGGCAGCTTTCTGTCTGTCTGCCTAATTTTGTCAAGATAATACCATTACACCTGCACTAGAAGCAGTCACTAGGCCGTTTGAGATCAAAATGAAGGTCACATTTAAAGATGGGTGTGGTCCAACTGGCAGTGTTAACCACTGAGTAAGCCTGACATGAGTCAGAACATCAGGATGACAGGCATAGCGGCTGGTGTGAATCCACTGCAACATAATGTAAAGTATATTCTGGAAGGGATCTGATCAGGCAGCGATCTGCACTGCAGCTCAGAAATGATAATGATGAAAGAGTGTGGTCATGTATGAGCCCTGTCATATATTTCTATGTGCCACTGTGATATTTTTAATCCTAAAAACATTTTCTAGCTATTTATAGGAATTGGCCCTTGATGTGACAAGGTTAATGGAAGTTGTGTGAAATCATTAACGACACCAGCAATGTATATGTTCTGTTTTGTTTGCTTGTTTCTGTTTTCTTTGCAGTAAACCATGACTAACAGACCTAGAGTAAGATTTACTGCTGCAGAGGCCTTGAGGCAGATACTTAATGCTCAACGTGACAATGAAAACAGCTCAATTAACCAAGGTGAGCTAGGTTACTCATTTTCCATTAACATTCAAAGTTTCGAACCTCTCAACATTTCGTTGTACGAAAGTCATGTCCTTAACAAGTAGGAAAGAAATCCAGCACCAGACCTTAAACAGGACCTGAGAGATGCATATGGCCCTTTAGTTGATCCATCTACTGTTCACTGAAGCCTCATCAGAAATGGTCTCAGTGGAAGGATGGCTGTAAAGATGCCATTCTTAATGAAATGAAATGAAAATTAGTAGCAAAAGATTGTAGCAGTTTGGCTCAAACTGTCATCGATATGCATGGAGGATGTCAAGAGACAGTGTACTGAGTACAACAGTGAGTGTCTGTAGCTATCTGTAAAACATGGAGGAGTCATAATTGATGGAATTATGAACACAGAAGAGTGCCAGATTTTGACCATGTAGTCAAACACACACAGGTGGTACTAACCACCTGAAAAGTGTCTGACTGGCTTCATTTTTCAGCATGACAATAATCCCAAAAACACTGCCGATGCAGCAAAAGTACACTAAGATAGACAAACATACAATGGAACATTATCAGTCATTGATAAGCCCCCTCAGAGCCCAGACATCAACATTATTGGAGCAGTGTGGGATCATCTCCACAAGGAAATGAACAAAAAGCAGCAGACGTTCAAATAAGAGCTTTCAGTGTCCTCCAAGAAGCCTAGAGAACTATTCCTTGAGAAATTACAAGAATGCTTGCCTAAGAGAGTTACGGCTGTGATAAAGAATAAAGGTGGTCACACCAAATATTGACTTTCAAGGTTGTTAGAATGTACAAACTCTATTTTTGCCATATGTAGTGTATTTCTATGTATGTTTGCCCATATTTCAATAATAGCTGCATCTATTTGCTACAAATTATGAAGAAATGACAGATGGCTTAAGATTTCTGGATAGTACTGTAGATAAAAGAAACAGTACAGATATAGGAAAGTAACTCTAAAATAGGTTGCTAGTGTAGTTTAATAGTATTAATTGCTTAGGATTAGACCTGTAATAATAAATATGACTGGTCTTAACTTTTTAGGATCAATCGTATATACTTTCCTGCAACAATTTGGTGTCACTCAACTGAATAGATGTTTAGACTTATGGGTCACTGATTGGACCATAAAGTCAACATTCACGTTTTTATGGGCTGTATTTCTAACTATTACGCAGAATGGTGAATCAATAAAGTGTGTTTTTGGATTATCAGAAATTTATTGTCAATTTTAAAATAACTAGTATGTTGAGAATAATTAACATATGCCCCTTTGTAAATTTCTCTAAATTAAATAAATTCTCAGTTGTTGAGTTATTAAAGGGACTATGAAGCCATTAGAGTTAATTACATACAAGATCTGATGTATTAGTTTGTAGTAAGACCAACTGACTGCACCACTTACCATCACTTAATTAGCCTATTAAGATAAAAGCGGGAGGGCTGCTAACTAATCCACTGATTAACTGACAGGAAGTTAACAGGCATCTTTATTAAAATAGGCCCTAGTACATATTCCTCAGTATAACATGTGAACTGAACAAATGTAAGTTTTGGACACAGTTTTTTTTTAGCAGGCAATAAGAGAAACATTTTTGCAGCCTTAGCTGACGTCTGACACACCTACTGTAGCACCACATCAACAGATATGTGCAAAGCACTTGCTCATCTCTACAAAGACCCTTGAAGCTGGTGGACACACAGTGTCCTTGGCACTGTACTAACTGATTACAAGGAGGGTGTGCGATCTCCCACCTCTGTGTGAACTGCATGCTTGAGTTACATGCCCTATGCTGACCTCCTCAGTGGCGAGTGAAAAGAGGTCTCAGGTATATGTAAAGGATGCAGGGTATGGCAGGTGTTTGCGCCTTCACGCTGAAATCAATGCTGATTTAACAGACAGCGCAACTGCATTAATGGCATGAATTGAGACGAAAACGCCACACTCTTGGACTGAAAAGGGCTTTTTAAGTAAAGGTTTCAGACAAGTTGGAGTACCCATATTCGGGTAACAAGTTATTTCAGTGCTGAATGAAAGAAAAGCTGCGGTACTTGAGCAGAAAAGGAAGGCCAGCTCACTGAGAGAACACTAATTTAAAATCATTCAGTTTATCAAAAGTGACAAATAAACTTGTCTAGCAAAATTATATCAGAGAAAAGAGCTACAAGTGAAGAATAACCTCCCTGCCATGCAGTTTTTTGCACTACTCATGTCCTTGCACGGCTCATTCAACTAAAGGTTGCCCATTATTAAATTGACATTTAAATTTAGCTAAAATCATCACATGTAGCTGTTAAAAACAGCAGACTGTGTGGCTGTCTTCAGCCTGCAGTGAAGGGTTGAAAATACCCATCTGATTGTTCTGGTAGTCTTGTTTGAGCAGACATGTGTGATGACATTTTGAACATTGCACTTAAAGCAATTGAAAACAGGAAGAGAGCAATAACTCCCCCCATAAATGTCATTTTTTCTATTTATCTATAGCCATTCTGTAGCATTTTGGACATGAGAATGAAAAAAAAAAACTATACAAGAATCACTTTAGAAAAAGACTACAGACTCAAATCAATCCAGTGCACTGCAATTGCTGCAAGTTAATACCAGTCTCGGGGTATTTTCAGTCAAACCACATCACATTTACTTTAATGGTTCTCAGCACAGACTCACAAACACAGCAAAGACAAATCAGTTTTTTAAATTTACTGCTCCAATTACACAAATGTTTATGATAATGTAATCATGTGAAAATACAGCATTTGAGAAAGTCTTCCTTAGAATTGTGCAGCATCAGCTACACACTGTGCTGTACTGCAGGCTACAGACTCCTTAAGACGCAATAAAACAATGTTATCAGGATATATATATATATATATATATATATATATGAATATATATGAATATTGTAGTCATTCACTACAAGCCCCAACTGTCAGTAAGTAAGTTAGTATATCTGCCCTAATTTCAAGAGAACTAAAAAAAAAAAAAAAGCTACAAACAAAAGTTGAGTAAAGGAAAAGCAACAGCAGGTTTTGTCAAAGGGGGAGACATGAGCATCAAGGGGGATGCTCTATTTTACACAGAGGGGATGAGCAGGCTGGAAAATTATGTGGACACATCACCCCCAAGATAATGTCTGTAGCTTTGGAGTGAGTGACATATGGATGTAATATTAGATGTTAATACACTTTTGGCTATATGTTTTGTTTTGTTTTTTTCTCTATACTCACATTTTGTATTGAAAAAAAAATTGTAATACCCATTTTAATATAATGTGTTTGTCTATCATAGCAATATTAAAAACAGTGTTGAGCCACTGGTGGTTTACTGGTCAGTATCTACATTTATTTACTCATAATGATGTCAAATCCATTCTATTATCTATTATTAGTAGAAGTATTAGTAGTAGTAGAATTTTGTTGTTCTTAAGCGGCATAATGAGTGACATTTTGTCGACTCTCAAAGTCTTAAAAAAGATTGAGAGATTCTCATTTTATATGGTTTGCATAAAAATCACAGAGAGAAACTATGCTGCAAATATGGTTCTAATTCATGTAAGTATTAAACAGGAGAGTGACACTTTTTCAGTGACTGATTATATATTAGTACTTGCAAAAACACTTGCTTTTTTTTAAATTAACAGCCTAATTTTAAGTTAGGTGCAACCCCAATTAGCTGTGCTCAAGGTGCGAATGTTACACAGCTAAATGTTGCAAATTAGGCTAACAGTATTTAAAAACACAGATTTTAACAAATACTTCCATTTTTAAAGAATGCTGACACTTACCGAAGAGGTTTGTGTTTAGCGCCATCTGAAAACCGCCTGTCCAATTGGAAAGAAGCTTTTCCCTCAAATATTTGTATTTATTTATTTATTTTTTATTTTCATCTTTCTTACTAGCAAAGATGGCAGCCGGAAGTGGCCACCTTCAACAAAACCTCAACTAACTTAAGTTTCAGTTTTATTTTATGTTTTTTACATGATGCTCAAATCAATGCCATATTTTTGTTACTGAATTTATCCTGTCATGTTTATTGATTGTGAATTGATTCATTTATCTTCTCTTTATTTGTTGGTTTTCTGATTAACATCTTTGCATATATGCTGCATATATATTCTTGGTGTAAAAGTTTGGATGGACAAAATATGATGTTGACATCTGGAAATCTAGAGGAGCATTTCAAATATGCTTCATCCACAAATTAACAGAGAGTTGTTGATGTTTTTAGCAGTGCTGCAGTCACATATCTTACAGCAAACACTTAGTCAGTGGCGTCTTTGTTTTGAACGGGGCTCCAGTGCCACCTACTGGAATATTTTTGAAAACACAGGTTCACAAAGACATCAAAAGCTGTGTCCAGCATCTTTTCTGCTGCCTTCAGTAGCTTCAGCCAGCAGCATTGAAGAACAATGCTTCTTCCACCATTTTTGTTGATGCTATAACTCAATAGTATTGCGATGAAATGTTAACTGAATAATTCACATGTATACCAGGTCCTAGTGTGCAGCTGCTGTATGATAACAAACCTACATGACAATTTTATGAATGGTTTTCACAATTAAAAATTATTCCAGTCATTATAAATGAGAATTGTGTTAGGTTTAAATTATGGAAGCATTTAGATATATTTTTTTGTATTGCTACAAATGTAACCAGTAGGAAGCTGTAGCTCTAATTACTCCACACAGAAGATACTGAAATAAAGCTTTAGGACAAATATTTCACAAATTTTTTGAATGGCATGCATGGATATTTTTTTCATTCTCAAAGTCATTCTGCTTTGATGAAAAACCCGAGAACAAGAACCGAGAAGGTAATACAGTAATTTTAAAAAAGGGGGGACCGAATGAACAGAGAGGTGTATTGAATTTCAAGGAGCTACTCTGAAACTAAGATGTGCACGATTTAAGATCCACAGGATAAGCAACCTCATTTTTCTAATGTCAAATCATATAGTAGTTATTTTAGCTTCTAAAAATTTCTCTTAGACCAAACATAACCACAGAGCACAACAACCACACAAAAAATAATCATTCAGTGTGTGTGTGTGTGTTTTATCTTGTGGAAGAAGCATGTCTCCAGCCCTTCAAAGAGCTAATCTACCAGCTCTCTTCATCTTTACTTTACAAGGTATGACAACATCTACCTGGAAAATGGCTAAAGATGCACATTATGGAAACAGGAATAATGCGCACTGTACTAATATGTTGCCTTCAGAATCAAAAGCTTCCTTTTTTCATTCTGTAATCCATTTTTCTATCACCAGTGAAATGAAATATTCTGAAATATAATTCTGATTAATTTATTCATGACAAAATGTTGCTAATAAAAAAGCAAAGTAGTATTAAGTGATTCTTTTATTAACTAAATTCATTCGGCATTATGGCTCATGTGGCAAGAGGGCAAATGTTTCAGCTGTGTTATTTGACGAAGCAAAACTATGTAGAGTACTTTCCTTCACTGACAACACATACATTATTTATACAACTAAAACAGAGTACTGCATTGCCTTAACGTGATCGTGATTCATGAACTAGAGGCATGAGTGAGGGATCGAAGCCATTTTGACGCATCTCACACTTTCATGATGAAAAATGTGCATTTTTGCTTCATCTTGCTGCGCTCACTACTAACACTGTTAGGAGAAGAACTGTGGAGAATGAGACATGGCTGCTTCAAAACCCTTCGACCTCACATAGCCAGGAACTCTTCCTCATACACAAACAGCCGTAATATTTGATATTCAGGGCTCTCTTCAGATTTTATAGAGTATCATGTTGTTAAAAACACACACATAAAAAGTAAATAATAATAATCATCATTAAGACCTGCGATTTAAATGGATTATAGAAGAAAAATAATCCCACACATTATTTTTTGTCAACCATGAACAAAACCACTAAAGGTTTCTGACTGTTTCCGATAAAACCCGAAAACAAATGCGGTTACATTTAATTTAACTCACATTTGTCCAAATTTGCATTTTATTGTATAATTTAAGAAAATTTGAATCAAATGCTTTCTTTTCTTTTTTCTTAATTTTGAGTCTGATTTAAATTCAGTTATGAACAAGATTAATTAATGAACTGGCAGTTTCCACTACAGTTTCTTTCAAATGGCCTTTAATCTGCTGTTGGTGAGATACTGTCTGTTACTATGTTTCACAACATGCTCAAAGGGGTCCTTAAGCTGTAAGTTAAAGCGCACTAATGCAGTTTGTTCCCATAGAGACATGCCAACCACATAACCACTAAAGCATAATATATTATAGAGTAATGAATTGGTGAGGATTATGAATGTAATTTTTGCTCATGATGCTTTTTCTTTTTTCAAAGAACACACTGAACTAATAAAATTAACACATCAGTTTTTCAAATGTAATGGAAGAATTGCAGTAGCTGATGAAATGAAACAATCTCACTATAGCTTGGTTAATAACAAGCAATCCTGGATCTTTTTTCTGGATATCTCAATCAAATGTATCACATCATGTCATTACAAAAGCGTCATATGAGGAAACCGCATCGATATGCCCAGGTTGTTCGTGGAGTAACCCTGAAAAGTTTGTGTATGTTCAGTATTGCTTACTGAAGGACACCGCTTATCCTTAAAGCACAGCAGAGATGTGCTGAAAGCGTTCACAAAGCCTTGATGGTTTTACATTTACATGGCCTCACAGCCTTCGACTCATCAGTCTCTATTTCTCTTTGCTATCTTTTTGCTGTCTGAATTAACCATTTTATATAAGATGCTGGAATAAAAATATTAGGAACACTGTGGACTGTAATGAATGGAAAGACTTTAGAGGGGACACAAATAATTTATGACTGAGTTAAATGTTTTCTACTCTCACTTTAGCAAAGTTATGTGCATTCATCTGTTAGTACAATGCAGTCCCTTAAAACCCTTAAGTGCTGCGAACCTAAATCCTGACACTGGATCTAGTAGGAGATATTCCATTTACCATAGGAAGGAATATAGACATGAGGGGGGGAAAGGTAGGACTGAAAGTATTTGTATGAAATAAAAAAGAAGGTTCTGTATCAGCTGCAAGTGATTAACATTTGACTGGTGCAATAATTAATAACAATGACACAATAAATTGCCTGAAATGCACACCAGAGTGGGGCAGTGATTCGTGCACAAACCTTACTTTTATTGAATTAAAGAATGCTGGACATCTGTCCAAATAATAACAACAATAATAATAATAAACTAAAATTTCTAGACATCAACATAAGGCATGTGTTTTTCTTTGTAATTTAATTACATTATAAAATAGGAGTTCGATTAATTTTTTTTAGGCAAACTGTGCACTTATATATTTCTCTTTGTTGTGGGAAACCCACAGGGAGTCAGAGTAGAGGACAAACTGCAGAAGACAGCTCTAATAGGATTCAATCCTCTGCCAGCAAGGGGCTGTCATACCAAAAGCTGTCGGCTCTTACTCTCTTTCCTCTTCTGCTAGCAGTTCATCAGAGTAATTTCTGCTTTGTGCATATAAAACTCTTCCTCATTGCCAAAAAGGAATAAAAAAGTGTACACTAGAGTCCATCATAGAGTCATAACACCACCTGACCTTTAAGTTTTCCTCTCCTGCTCCTTATCTCCCCTTTCTCTCTCCCCTCTGTAGGCATCATTGAGATCTATTTATGCTATCAGTTTTTGTACTGTATGCTGATGTCCTGCCACCTCCTTTTGAGTAAAAAGTGGGCAGATGACAGAAAAGGAGAGGACAGAGAGATATGCAGCCATTAGCTGCTGTCAGCTGACATCGGGATATGTCCATGGATTTTACAAGTTGACATCTATTTACAAGTCTGGTTAAAGAGCATAGGACAAAGTCTTTTGTGGCTGTATGAAATCAAGTACCACTTGAGGCAAATCTGAGATTGGTCTTTCTGCATGCAGACATACTGCATGAGCCCTCCTGTTCCTTATGTCTGTTCTGCTTCCTGTTTCTAATACTCACATTCCACTGCTCTCCTCGCTCTCTGAGTATATGAAATTAAAAGAAATATAGGCTCCTCCTGGGCAAATCCCTTCCTCAGCAACCTGTGTACTTGGAGCCTTCAGGTCTCATATCTTTCCAGACAAACAGTTAGGACTGATTCCAAATGGTCTAGGCTTTGTTCTTACGGGAAGCTTAAGAAGTTTCTTGATTTTGTTACTATAGCACCCTGGCTGGTCCATTCATATGTTTGTATCCCTAATTATCTTCCTGTCATTAAAGGCTGACTAGTTATTCCAAAATCTCAAGGAGCATTTGATCTCAGTCTCTGTCTATCCACTGTGATCTAGCCAACAAATCTGGGGCAATATGTAAGTGACATCCCGTCTGTCTTGTTAGTGTCCAACCCAGAGCCCTCTGTGTGCTTCCTCTTCTGTGAAGCTGGAGAGCCTTCTTACTTTGTTTCTATTAGTTGACACTGGCTTCTGGAAATGGACAACAGAGAAAATATATACTGCCACCTATCAAGTCAACAAATTTATTTACACTCACCTGCCACTTTATTAGGTACACCTTGCTAATACCAGGTTGTGCTCCCTTTTGCCTTCAGAGCTGCGTTAATTCTTCATGAAATAGACTCAACAATGTGCTGGAAACATTCCTCAAAGATTTGGTATCAGAGTTGCTGCAGATTTGTCAGCTGCAGCAACTCTGCTTTTCCACCACATCCCAAATATGCTCTACTACGTTGAGATCTGATGGTTTTGGAGGCAATTTGAGTATAGAGAACTCACTGTCATTTTCAGGAAACCAAATTGAGGTGATTTGAGCTTTGTGACATGATGCAATCAGCCATCAGAAGATGGGTACACTGTGATCATAAAGGAATGGACCTGGTCAGCAGCAATACTCGCTGGTGTTTAAATGATGCTCAGTTGGTACTAAGGGGCCCAAAGTGTTCCCAGCAAGAGTGACATTACACAGCCACCGGCCTGAATAGTTGATATAAGGCAGAATGGACCTGTCCTTTGACGCTGTTTACACCAAATTCTGACCTTACCATTTGAATTTCGCGACAGAAATCCAGACCAGGCAACATTTTTCCACTCCTGTGTTGGTCAGTTTTGGTGAGCCCACGTGAATTGTAGTCCCAGTTTCCTGTTCTTTTTTCTTTTTTGGTCCTCTACTACTGTGGGCAGCACTGTGCATTCAGAAATGTTCTTCTGCATACCTTGGTTCTAGCAAGGGATTATTTAAGTTTCAGCTTCCTTCCTTTTAGTTCCAAGCAGTCTGGCCATTTTTCTCTTACTTAGGGCATCAACTAGACATTTTCAGGCAGTTAAAATACAACTTACCTCCTCACATCATTTTTATATAGGCAGATGGGACTTATGGTTATTTTAAGGTAATACTCGTGGTAATGATGGTTACATGGAAACATTTCATCAAATCCTTAAGAAGATGCTTATGATCTACAGTCTAAATACTGGTCCATTTTTCCTGAAAGCAATCTAATTAGCATTTGTGCAAATTGTACTTTAAGTCACAAAACCTAAGAACCACTAGCAATATGATTAAAGTACTCGTCTGATACTTCCTGGGCTGCCAAAATGAGCAAAACCATCATCCCAGTCCTATTTCTCTTCATTTGGGTTCAGTGGATAAGCAGAAGAGGATGGATGGATGGATGGATGGATGGATGGATGGATGGATAGACGGACAGACGGACGGATGGATGGATGGAATCAGTCATGGAACCAGTGAGACTCCGAGTTAGGCTATGCCCACCTCAGGGACCCATGGTAGAAGATGGATAGACAAGATGGATATTTTGTCCACTGATCAAGTGGAGAATTTAAACTTTCAAATACTTAAATCATCTGAAAAAAGTCACTTTTATGGACTGAAAGAGACATAAGATAAAGCAGAACATGTTGTAAGAAGAAAGGCATTATCGGCCCCTGAATATGGTAATTTAGTCTACAAGATGAAACAGATGCTCCAACGGCTTGCCAGTGGCTGGATGGGATACGGCCAAGATGACATAAATTTTCTATTTAGTGAGCCAAGTATTTGGGAGGTGTGACATGACTTCATTAAGGTGGCTCCATCCTTCTGTGACTTTGCCAAAATGTACAAAGATTTAATCATCGTTCTAATTTCAAATGTATTGTCTACTCGTTCAGTTTTCTCAGTGTGAGTCATGTTGAATATAGCTACTGTGCTGTTTAAAAGTCTGGAACCACAATGAAAACTTGTCATAATGTCATATAAAACTGGAAATAATTTCTAAATTCTGAACTTTAATGACCTGAAGACATTTAAAGGGTCCAAGAAGTGTCACATAAGCTGGATTTGCAGCATTGGTCATGGTAAGGCATTTCAATTTCTCACAATTCCCATAGTTAGATTTGTAAGTTCTTGACACTAACATATTTTTGTAATTTTGCCCCAACACACCACCACAATGGATCAGACAAGATGAGACTGAAGTGCAGACTTTTAGCTTTAATTCAAAGAGTGTAAGTAGTGCAATGGCTGTTTAGGAATTCCAGCCATTTTTGTACACAGAACCACATTTTTAGAGGAAGTCATTTTAAAAATGTAATTTTAATCTTAAAGATTGTTTTTAATACTTAAATGAAAGTCATTTAGAGTCACTGCCTAAAGTCTAAACCCAAAGTCATCACCAAATGTTATTCTCCCTCCCCTCTGCATTCAGCTTTGTATTTAATAACTGAAAAGCTTTCCTGTTGGGCTGAGATCAGGTAACTGACTTAGTCAATGAATAATTTCATTTCTTTGCCTTGAGAAACCCATATTTTGCTTTTGCAGTATGCTTCAGGTCATTATCCATTTGCACTGTGAAGTACCATTTGATCAGCTCTGCAATATTTAACTGAACCTGAGGAGAGAGTTCAGCCCTGCACACTTCAGAATTCATCCTGCTATTTCTATTAGCAGTGACATCATCAATAAACACTAGTGGCTTGGTTCCACTGGCAGTCATGCATGTCCATACGGTAACACTGCTTCCATGATGTTTGACTGATGATGTGGTGCGCATCAGATCATGACCTGCTTCTCTCCTTCTTCATCTGTCTGTGATGGTTCTCAGTCATCCAGATCATCAGAGTCTAAGGAGCTTGGAAAGAAAAGTGTCTGGACTTCTTTAAGTTTCTTGAAGACGTTTTACCTCTCATCCGAGAAGCTTCTTCAGTTCTAAGAGCAACTGGTGGAGCGTCCCAAGATTTTGCAGTTTCTCCTGAAAAGTTGCCCATAGTGGACCTCATCACAGCCACGGAAACTGCCATAAGGATGATTAAATTAACACAAACAGAAGCAGAGCAAATCAGGATGAAGGTTTCAGCCACTCTCTCCAGTGCAAAAGTTCCTCCGTCTAACCTCACAATACAAGAAAAGAAGGCCGTCACATCCCTGAACAAAAACCATAACATCGCCATATTACCAGCTGACAAGGGGAAGTCCACTGTTGTTCCAAACACAATGGATTATCACACAAAAATAACTACACTCCTCAGTGACAATAATACCTATGAAGCCTTAAAACAAGACCCCACCCAGTAGGGCTTAAAAATCTGGGACTCTCCACCAGTTGCTCCTAGAACTGAAGAAGATTCTCAGATCAGAGGTGAAACGTCTTCAAAAATGTAAGGAAGTCCACACACCTTTCTTTCCAAGCTCCTTAGACCTCCTTCTTCATACTTTTCACTTCCCATCATTCCTGTACAAGCTCTTTTAGATCTTAAGTCTAATCAGGCCTTCTAGTTCTTGACCTTAGGCAGTGGTTTGCACCTTTCCATTTACATTCATGAAACCATCTCTTGATTATAGACTTTTATAATGGCATGCCTACATCTTTGAGGGTGTTCTTGACTTGGTCAGATGTTGTGAAGAGGATTTCTTAAGCAGAGAAAGAAATATGCAATTATCTACTTTAGTTATGTTCTGTGGTCCTTCAGGCCTTTTAGTGCTGCTGAGCTGGTCAGTGCATTCATCCTTTTTAAGAATGTACCAGATTGTTGATTTCAACACTCCCATAGTTTTTGCAACTTTGCAATCCCTCTTATAGATTTATTTTCGTTTTTCCACACTTGCATCAAATCCAAATGTTTTATCTGTTAAATTTGTCAATAAACAGGAATACAGTGAACTGGCTTCACCTGGCTTCACTCTTTACCAATCAATTTTCCAATTACTTTTGAACCTCTCAAAATGGGGCACTAAAAGCAAAAACATGGCTGTACTTCCAAAACAGTCTGAAAGTTGATTGCTTGATTTAAAATCATCTGCGGTGAGGCAAAACAAGCTGCCATTGTCCAAAAACATATGGACCTAACTGTAACTCCTGTCAAACTGTAACTCCTGTTCAGTGACAGTGATTCAACTCAGATTTCCTTGAGCTGTATTCCTGTCACTGAAACAGAATTCAGATGACACAAAGCTGAAGTATGTCTACTAATTAAGGCTTTTCAAGTTTTCAGGTTGCTCACATTCTTCGCCTGTTATACACATGGCTGTACTTCAAGTTTCCAGAAGAACATGGCTTACTGAGTAGCATTTAGACAGTGGCAAACATGAAGTAATTGAAATTGGCAGAAGTCAAATTGTTATTGTAACAAAGTGGGGTTTTCACTGAATCACATCATGGCTAGACTGAGGGTTTCTAAGTGAGCAGTGAATGGAACTTTAGAACGCTTTATGTGAACTGGATTCCCTTCTGCGAAGCACATGTTTTGCGTATCCAAACTACAATCAGACAGATCAAAAGCGTCCACATCATGATAAGATCAATATATGCAGTTTTGTTCAATGAGGGAAAAATAGTTTACCACAGACATAGACATTCTTAAACAAAGAATCCAAGAGGCAAATCAGCAGAAGTACTGTGAAGCTGTGGTGTCAAGTAGCATCTCTAAAGTAGTTCTCAGGAAGGGAAAAGAGGCCAAATGCTTCAGGGCTGGGCTAAGATATATCAACATTTCATAGTGGATGATGGAGAAAAGACCTTTTTACTAATTAATCCAGATTAAATGTCACTGGCACTAACAGAAAGGTGCATATTAAGAGACAAACAGGGCAGCGATTGATACTGCAGTTCATCAAACCCAGTGACAAAAGGTGGTGGAAATATTAAATTCTAGGGCTGCTTTGCTTAACCTTGAGTTGGACACCTGCTCTGAAGTGACTCCACCCTAACAAAGCAGAAGTAGCACTCCAACCATCAGAGACATGCTACACCCTCAGGTTTGTCTCTTTGTGGAGGAGGACTCATATTACAGCAGGTTAATGAGCCCAAACGCACCTCAAAGCTTGTCGAGAGCTACTTGAAGACCAAAGAAGACCAAGGAGACCTAATGTCATGGACTTCCCTCCACTTTCAAACCCCAGTGAAGACTGCAGTCACTGGTG